>CAUYRT010056568.1:0-28771 GCA_963574885.1 Lepilemur ruficaudatus
TGAGTCAGTCGATGTGGTAAAAGGGTGTGCAGAATGACCTCCCTGTCAGTAGGTGGCGCTTGCTGGGAGGAGCAGACTAGAGTGTTGTTTTTGGGTCCTGTAATCAGCTCTGGCTCCTCTGGAGAGGCACTCTAGTGCCTCACGTGGTGGTGGTGCCCTGGGATTTCCAGGTGTGTCCTTATTCTTCACCTCAGTGGGGGCGGGTCTCGGAGTGAGTCTGGGTGGAGCTGGGTTGGGTAAGCCTGCCCTCAGGCACCACAGTTGCTGTTAGCAGGGATCAAAAGGCTTTTCTGTGCTTCTGGGCAAAGCTGTCAGGGAGGGGCTGAAATGGCCCCATTCAGCCAGAAAGTCTGCATGTGGGGGTGGGGCTGTCTGAGACCTGCAGTTTGGAGCAAGTCTCACTCCTTTCCACCCTCCCTGGCTCTGCAGCTTCTCCTGGGCCTCTGCCAGCAGGCAGGACCCCACACCAGCAGGTCTCCCCTGGCTGTGGTGCAGGCTGGGAGGCTCCCTGCCCAGGATAGCAGTCTGGGCTGGGTACATGGCCCTCCCCTGCAAGGAGAGTTGCCCCTCAAGCACGCTGATCTGCCCCTGAAGGCACGCACACCAAGTAGGCACATTCACAAATGTCCCTTCTCTGCCCCAGGGCAATGCAAGATCTGGGTGCAAAGGGTCTGGTCTGCAGGTCTGATTCCTGGATCCCGGAATTCAAACCGTGACCCCACCAGGAAGTGGTGAGTCGGTCCTAAGTCACCCACAGGGTGCCCAATCTGGGTCGATGTCTCTCAGCCTCGGGATCTGCCCTGTTTTCCTGGAGTCACCGGGCCAGCAGCGCCTAGGAGGGCTTGCAGATCAGGAGCTCACAGTCTGAGTGCCCCTCAGCCTGCTGTAGGGCCCTAAATGGGAAGGTCCCGTTTCCCTTGAGATGCCTCCGGGTGGTGGCTAAATTGTCTCTCTCGGCAGCCGCGGGTAGGGAAGGGGGCCGGCAGAATGAGGCAATATGGCGCCTGCCGATCTGCTTGAGTCTGTGGGCTGGGAGATGTCCTGGGGGAGGTGGGAGCCTGGTGCCGTGTCCACAAGAGGCTCACCGCTCACTGGCAGCAGCCGTCTCTGGGCTGGTGTTGGCAGATCTCTCCAACCACCCAGGAGCCCACCAGCAGTCCGAGATGCCAGGGAGGGGAAAATTAGCTGCTCCACCTACCCTTGTCGCTGGTCTCCAAGCTTCTCGTGGGCTTTCTCCTTCCAGTTCTCCTCCGCAACCTCCTCCCGTGGAGTCTCTCGTGGTCTCAGGTACCCCTCCTTCTGACCCTCATCCGATGTATGCTTGTCTGCTTGCTTATTTCTTCTGCTTTCTTCTAAAATCTGTCTTTTTTACGGAGACACTCTGGCTGGCGGCTTTTCTCGTCTGCCATCTTTAATCTTCTCCTCTTATTTCCCTATCATGTGACATAGATATACTGTACAATTTATAAATTTTTGAACATTTAAAACAATTTTGAATGCTTTCTGAATTGTTTTGCTTTTTAAACTTTTAAAAGTTATTATATCTTACAAATAAAATATAAACTAAAGGAAGAGTGCTACCTGATAAATTGTGTGTTAGCATACTTAGGGTGAAAGGGACAAGAATGCCTGTTGTTCTTAGACATTATGCAATATGAAGTATTATAGGCAAATACTTCTTACCTCTTTATTTTATGTTCTAATGTTAAAAATAACATTTAAAATATATTTTTTCAGCAATATTCAATTTAAAATGCCAATTCTTTCATTTCTGGGACAACTTTGCTTTTAATTGAAGAAGGCTTTATCAAATCTACTTAATACGCAAAACACATAAAGTTGAAAGGATGGTGAAACAGTCTGAAGTAGCCTGAGATCTGAGAAAGCGTTAGAGTAAGAGTTGAGCTCTATCCTCAGATGACTGTGATCTTTCCCATGCCTCCTCCCCTACAAGTTTGATTGATATATAAAGTGATTTTTATTATACCCTGGGTGGGTCTTGGGTGGAACGTTGGGCTGAGTGAGTCACCTGCTATGTGATAATGATCTCTGTAGGACAAAACCTGAAGATACTGGGGGAAAAGGCAGCCCTACTGTAATGCGAGGCAGATGCCAGGAAGTATAAAGGGTTTATGGGAGTCCGAGAAGGTCACACAGGTAATAAACATAGGAGGCGATGGTTGCATGGAGGACCTCTGATCCTAGCCTGGTTTTCATTCGCCTGTACCACGTCACTTCTCATGGTGCGGCTTCCAGAACAAGAGGCCAAGGGAATAGACTCTGAGAGGACTAAGAGAGAAAATCAGAGAGAAGCTAAAGAGGAAAAGATTCCTGCTAATGAAACCCAAAGTAATACAGCACTGGTTGAGTTGATGGCACCAAGAGTTGAAGGGACAAACCTTTCCCATTGGAAGCCAGAGGGCATAGGACATTTCCAAACACAGAAAAATAGCATCCACAGGAATAATGTAGTTGTGTGGAAATAGGGTAAAAGGAGTCATATGACTCAAGCCCTGAAGGTGAGGGGCTGGATGACAGGATTGTTGGACACTCTTGACCGAGACGGTGCAGTCTGAAGGGTATATCAAATGACCACCGGACCCCCTTGGAAGACAAACAATGATGCTAAAGAGTCTTCCCAGAAGGTTCTAGTGTCAGGTAGCTTCTGCATAACAAACCATCCCAAAACTTTGCAGCTTTATTATTTTGCACAGTTCTATGAGTTGATTTGGTAGTTCTTGTCTAGGCTTGTATGTACTAGGATGGTCTCCATGTCTGTGGCCTCAGCTAAGATAGTTGAGATGACACAGACCTTTCTCTATGCAGTCTCGCATCTTCAGGGATGCTAGCCCATGTGGTAGCAGAAGGGTCTCAGCAGCAAGAGAGGATGAACCTCGATGCACAAGTATGATCCTCTTTTGGGGTCATGTTTGTTAGTGTTCCAATCAGCCAAAGCAAGGTCACCAAGGCCAAGTCAGGATTCAAGGGGTGGAGAAACAGACTCAGTCTCCTGATTAGAGGAGCTTCAAAGTCACATTGCAAAGGGGCATGCACTGTCCCCATTGGGAGGAATTTGTAGGCATTTTGCAATCTACATAGCTTTTGAGCTGAACAATCATTTTCCAAGTATCACCCAGAACTTTCCAGCAACGTAGTTATAGTCTGATTTCATTAAAGTGAAATTATTTTTATATAAAGGGGAAAATAGGGAGCAAACTTCAATCTGAAATACAGCAATTCTCCATAGAACGAGAGTTCAACTTGAAAGAGGATTTGGTGGAAGTAGAGAGGGAGTAGTGGTCTTAGGATGAATCCCAAAGAATTCCAATTCAGTATCCTTGCCAGTACCAATTAGTAATGCCCTTAAGAATTGCAAAAGTTCTGTCCTCCAGGTGGAGAAAGAATGAAACTCCCAAGAGGGAGCCTGCTACTTAGGTTTTGGTAACCATTCCAGTTTTTTTTCTTGCCTATGGGGTCAAACTGCCTCTTCTTGCCTAACTTCTCCTGCCACACAGCCCTTGCAAGGAGCAGCCCTAGGGAATATGTGACCCCAACTCCCTGTCCATACCTAATCGAATCAAAGGTACCTGACTCAGAGCCTGGTCTTTATGTAGCTGAGCTGGACCAGGGAGAGCTCCAAAGAATCTGAACAAAGAGACATAAATTTCAGGCAAATTATGGGTGTCATTTGAGTGAGGGCCATGAAGAGTTTGGTCAGGTCCATAGCCAGTCAAGCTGTAGGCAAACTCAAATAATGTGTTCTCAGAAACCATGAACAAACGTATGGGTATTCAGATAGGAAAATGAGGTGGGTGTGCAGAAATGAGGTCGGTCGGTCGGTCGGTCAGTCAGTCGGTTGGTTGGTTGGTTGGTTTTCTGTTACGCTGTATCTCCTGGCCAGCTCTTAGCTTTACCTTGAACATGGCCTTAAATGGTTCTGATCCAGATTGACAAGACCTTTCAGGGCTAGCACCTATGAGTTATTGATTCAGTGTCTTAATAACCCATTCCAAATTTCAAAAGACTTTAGTTGGTCCATTTCATCTTTCAAGCCAGGCCGCATGACACATAGTTGTTGGACAGTCAGTGATGGCTCATGTCAGCTATGATCTTGGGTGAGGCATGGTCCCTCCTCACAGGTGCTGGGACTGAACAGGCAATGGCAGGCACATCTGGTACATAGCCTACTGCATAATTTTATGCTTATTTGTGTATTCACTCATACACTCATTTATGTAATAAACATTTATTGAGCACTTCCCCCAGATCCTTCTGTAGATTTCCAAGACCCCCACAACCACACAATCTACTTTAACTTTTGTATTACTAGGTGTGAATTCTTTTCACAGAATAGTCTGGGTGAAATGTCTCTTTTCCACAAGCAAAGCTAAAAGAGGGGCATTTATCATTCCCCAAGCTCCTAGTAGCCCTCTCTGACATATTTCCCCTCAGCAGGAGGCAAGTCTGTTTCATAAGCTGGCTGTGGGTCCTAGTTCCCTCGTTCTCCAAGTCGTGGTATTTCAGCTCATGTCTCGAGTCTCCGCATTAATAGCCAGCTAGCAAGCACGCCCGCGTAGCGGGTTCACCTTGGTGAGCAGCCCTTGGGAAAGCCCACACCTGGCTTTCCCGAAGCCTGTAAAGAGGAACCAGAACTCTGGGAGGCTGAGGCGAGAGGATGGCTTGAGTTCAGGAGTTTGAGACTGGCCTGAGCAAGAGTGAGACCCCGTTTCTACCAAAAATAGAAAAGTTAGCCGGGCGTTGTGGTGCATGCCTGTAGTCCCAGCTACTGGGGAGGCTGAGGCAGGAGGATCACTTGAGCCCAGGAGTTTGAGGTTGCTGTGATCTAGGCTGACGGCACTGCACTCTAGTCTGGGCAACAGAGAGAGGCTCTGTCTCAATTAAAAAAAAAAAAAAAAAGAGGAACTGGATATTCTAACTGCTGCTAAATCTGTATTCATCCTAACCGGCAAGGTCTGTGTCAGTTTTGCTGTCATCTTTCCTCTGTGTCTGGCTTTTCTCGCTCATTAACGTAACCATTCCTTTGTCAACTTCCACAGTTAACAGAAGTGGGTATGAGTTGTCAGCTGGGACCAGAGTGCTGCAAATCATTCTACATGGCACTTTGTGACATCTGTCCTCAACACGCCCATTGCCTTCATCCATTCAGGCTGCTACAACAAAATACCACAGACAGAGTGATATAAATAATAGAAATTTATTTCTCACAGTTCAGGAGGCTGGAAAGTCCAAAATTAAGGCACAGGAGGAATTTGCCTTCTCGCTGTGTCTTCACATGGTGGGAGAACAAGGGATCTACCTCTCTGAGTCCCACTCAAGAGGGCTCTGCCCTCATGACCTAATCACATCCCAAAGGCCCCACCTCCTAACACCATCATCTGGGGTGTGAGGTTTTCACCATATAAATTTGGAGGGTACATAACCATTCAGACCATAGCACCTAATTGGTCCATTCTGAAGCTAAAGCTTCCCTAGAGAGCGGGGGTAGGCAGAATAATGGTTTCCCCACCCACCTCCACCCCAAAATAGGTTCACATCCTAATTCCTAGAATCTTTGAATATGTTGCCTTACATGAGAAAGAGACTTTGCAGATGTGATTAACTTTAGCATTTTGAGATTTGAGAAGACTGCCTTGAATAATCTGCATGAGCCCAATGTAATCTTAGGGTCCTTACAAGAAGGCGGCAGATGGGCCAGGGTCAGAGAAGAGATGTGACGTTGGAAGTGGAGGTTGGAGTGATGCTCTTCGAAGTTGGAGGAAGGGGTCACAAGACAGTGGCCTCTACAAGCTGGAAAAGGCAAGGACATGGACTCTGTCCTAGAGCCTCCAGAAGGAACAGACACTTTAACTTGAGCCCGTGAGAACCATCCAAACATCTTACCTACAGAACTGTGAGACAACACATTGGTGTTGTTTTAAGTCACTAAGTTGTGGTGATTTGTTACAGCAATGATAGGAAACTAATACAAGAACAAGGTGTCTGGCCACAGCATATACATAGCCATCTTTTCTCAAGGTGTATCAGCTGAGTTTCTTGGTGGTGAGCAACAGAAAATAATGCTTGCTAACATAAGCAGAGAAAGAATTTATTGGATAGATGATTGGGAATTTATTGGGAAGCTCCCAGGATTAATGTGAAACCTGGCGATCCAGGCTTAAAACTAGACAGAGCCCCAGGGAGGTCAGGCACCAGGGGTCACAGTGAAGGTCGCACTGCAGAGATGGTTAGGTAAGTACATTGGCCCAGGACATTGCTGCTGTTGCTGTGAATAATTCCTGAATTTTCCTTTTACCTTTGTGTTGCTCTCTCAGGATTCAAGCAGTCAGCTGGAGCATTTGAATGGCTGAGCTTAGGTCACTGGCATGAGCTCTGGCTGATGGGGGTGGGTGGGGGAGTCACACAATCTCCCCACTTGGGTTTCGATGGTGGGTTGCAGGGCACGGAGTCCTACCACTGCCACCAAAAGTTTGCACCATTAGAAGGGAGCGCGCCTCAGATGGACAAAACATCCAGCAAATCCCTAACTCATCAGCCTTCCTGAACAGCTCTCATGGATTCAGTGCACCCGAAAGAGAGTTCTGAGGATAGAATTGTAACCAGGTTCTAATGTCAGAGGCAGTGAGCCCAGGCAGAGTGTCGAGGTAGGTGGTAGGCAGTGGGGATGAGGTAGGCACCAATGGCTGATGCAGGAACAAACGCATTACAAAAGTGCCCTCCATGGGGTCCCTTTTGTTGACTCTTGGTCTAACCCGATGTTTCAGATGGATCCTAAATAGATGGATCCTGGATACACATGCTATGTGTTACCTATTTGTGTGATAGTCTTCACCACTGTTATTTCAACAATCCTTTGATATTTTTGTTGAAAAGGCAACACTAGTCCTGCTTCAATCCCCTACTCACTTTGAGATCATGACATGTTTCAAGGACTGGGCCTCCAAGACGTTCAAATCGACCATTCACACTCACCATTGCTGCAGGTTCCTGGGAGAGCTTTCTGGCCAAGGTTCACACATCAGTTCCACTCTTTGGGAAAACATGCTCAGTAATTATTTCCATCAATAATAAGACAGCTTTTCCCAATACCCACCCCACTCTGTTGGCCCATGTCTCTGATTACTGTTCAGATTTGGGGCAAAGAGGGACTCAGGAGTACCGTTTTCACCCCTCAAAATTCTGTACACCATTCTTTCAAGGAAGATTGTCAGGTCTTCATCTGTTTGCTTTTTAAATTACATATTAAAAATAGATTTAGGCCAGTTGTGGTGGCTCATGCCTGTAATCCCAGCATTTTGGGAAACCTAAGTGGGAGGATTGCTTGAGGCCAGGAGTTCAAGAGTGGCCTTGCCAACATAGTGAGACAATAAATAAATAAATAAATAAATAAATAAATTTATTTATTTACAATAAATAAATAAATAAATAAATAAATAAACACTCTGGGTGTGGTGGCGCATGCCTGTAGGCCCAGCTACTCAGGAGGCTGAGGCAGGAGGCTTAGTTGAGCTCAAGAGTTTGAAGTCGCAGTGAGCTATGATTGCACCACTGCACTCCAGCCTGGGTGACAGAGTGAGACCCCCATTTCAAAAAAAAAAAATTTAGAATTTGAGATATGAGCCTTAAAATCACCTTCTCTATCCATTCAACTCTCAGTTCTGAGAGTCAAAGAGAATTAGACTTCTGTAGCAAACACTACTAAGGCAGTATTTAGCTCGTCTTCCTTTTCGATCTTCTACCCAGCATCCTTTGTCTCTCCTGAGGATTTTTAATCACGTTTTTGAGGATCTTTCAAACCCAGCGTTATGAAGTAGACTGATATTCACAAAGCCAGCTGTGGCTTTGGAGGCCCGCACCAGTATCTGCACACACCTCCAGAAAGCTTATTCCATCGCCTCAAAAACCAAGGCACCCCACTCTAAGAGCTGTCGCTAGCTGGCGTATGAATGAGCTGCCTGAAGAGTCTTCATTAGCCCTCCACTTATGCCCACTGCACAGCCAGTGCCAGAGAGACGCAGAGAGACCCCAGACTCATTGGTAGTACATCAGTTGTCCCCTCAGAATATTGCTCTACTCTTCTTCCCGGTTTGCCTTTCGGTGCACATCGGGCTCTTCTCCAATGGCCCCCAGAAGTCCCTGCTGCTTTCCTCCAAGCAGCAGAGGTGGAGATTAGCAGCTTGCTATGGTTCCTAGTGGACCAGCGCCCAAGCCCAAGCACAGACTCTGGTCTGGACTGACAGTTCGCAGCAGGCTTAATAAAGTTCTGTTAAACCTTTTCAGTTGAAGGTCTCCTTGTTTTAAGAATTTGTTCTAGGCTTGTTGACTCCCTACAAATGAAACACTTCCCACGGTAACCAACTCTGCACATAGCAGCAACTCCTGCATTCCTATATAAAGGGTAGGGAGCAGCAGTCTGGAGAGAAGATGGGGCTAGGCTATTTGTTCTAAAGCTACCTTGCATTAAAAAAAGAGAGAGAGGCTGTTTTTACCTAGATTTTGTTTATTTGGTGTGGCTTGGAGTGATGCTGATGGAGATTACGGGAACACTAACCCACCTTCATCATCATGAATCCAAGAGGAGAGTCCTTAAGCTGACAAGGATGTCTGCAGCATTTGTATTGTGCTAGAGGCTTCCTCATCTTGGGCAGGTGGGAAGGTCTAATGGTTGAAACGATACGTTATAACCAATATTAAATTAGGATTTATCTGTCTGGTTATAGCATCCAAAAATCAGTTCACACTCATTCTAAGAGTCTGATGGTTTGAATCACATCTCAATAGGTGTTTTAGACGAGTGAAGTTTTGTTGCTGACTGTATGGGGTGCAGATATTAATTTTGTCTGTAGAGCTGCGGATATTAAGCCATCAAGGGATGGCTGATTACTGTCTGCCTGATTGTTCTAACATGGTTTGACCCCACAAGTGCCCCAAGATACCATGGGGTTTTATTTTAGAGGCACCACCAACCATTTCCACAGCCCATTCGGGAGGAACGGTGGAACCCTATAGAGCCGCTCTCCATGCACTGTAACCAGCAGCCAGCACCACCCGGAAGCTGGCTAGAAATGCAGAATCTACAGCTGCACCCAGACCTACCGCATCAGAATCTGCATGTTCGCCTGATCCCCACATGATTCTTATGCATTAAATAGGAATTGATTCATCTGTGGTCTATTCACTAGCGACCATGTCTACAATTTCCAGGGCAGGATTCTTGTGGCTACCCACCCTCTTCACCAACAGGGTTTGTTCTTTCCCTTGTTCTACTCTCAGGCTCCAAATCTCTCTCTCTTGAATTCTATGTTCCTCCTCCACTGCCATTTGGGAAAAGAGCTACAAGGTTTAGGATTCAGCCAGGCAGCCTCAGCCTGTGGGCTCAGATTCCCTTCCAGGGCACAAGCACTACCCATTTCCATGTGACTTTGTTTTCTTCTTTCTTCTTCTTTTTTTTTTATTGTGGAAAAATATACATAAGTTAAAAGTCACCATTTTAACCATTTTAAGTGTCCAGTCCAGTGACATTAAGTACACTCACGTTGTCATGCTGCCATCACCACCACCCCTCTTGAGCTCCTGCATGACTTTTATCTTTCAGTTAGAACATGACGGAAGTTCCCATGCCACACAGGGACTCCTGCTTTTTCCGGGGCCTCTGACAGCCCTGCAGAAATCTCTACTGGGAATAGGAAGCACAGCCAATGACCATGTCAAGAAGATATTTTCCAAGAGGTTCAGTGGGAGGGTCTTCTGCCGGGATCCAGGAGCTCGCCGGAGAATCTAATTTGTCAGAAAACCAAGAGCAAGCCTGTCTCTCAGGAAACTGGCTATCAAACTCTGGAGACAGAAATATGAGACCAGAACGCCATTTGCATACACAATGAAAACTGTAAATGCCTCCTGGGCCTCGCCTTACTCTGAAAGCATGCCTCATGGAAAAGGAAATGCAATCAGAAGGTGATTTGATGAGCAGAAACAGAACAAGAGGCGTTATTAGATTTGAATATTTGATGTCAGGGCCTCACCCTCCATCTCCACTCAGTGAGTCAAGTCCTTGGCCAACAATTCTTAGGCAGACTCACCGCAGCATTGACAGTCAAGCCCTTCCTCCTCCGGTCTGCTCCGTGTTCATCTCACCACCTAGTTCTCTCGGAGAGATTGTTTATTTCCAAATTCTTGGAAGAAGACTCACAGAAACAAACACCACCCCGATTTTTTAATAGCTTTTCCCTTTCCGTGGTTTTTTCTTTCAGTTCCTGGGTCCGTTAGCCTCTGCCGGGGTTTTCATTATGGATGTGCGTTTGCTGTGAATGGGATTTGCTGGGGAGGTGCATTTTCGGCATTGCTCAGCCTTTGTTCATTTGAATTGAGCCTGGTTTTCAGAGCTCTATAAATGCCTCACCCTATGGTGTTCAGAACCATCTTTGCCTTTATGTATTGTGCCCACTGTTCCGCATGTATGGACTTTAAAGTGAAAGGAAACAGTTTTCAAGGTGTGGGTTCTCTCTCCCACGCTTTGTTTAACGTTGTCGTCCTGCTGCTGCGGCCACCTCCCTCGAAGAGTCAGCTTGTCAAGTCCCTCACCTGATCCTCGGAATCCTCTCTCCCAAGGCCCTAGTTCTCGGCTGACAGCACAAGAGAACCACCTGGAGGGCTCTCAAAGCTCCAGATGCCCAGGCAGTACCCAGACCAATTCAGTCAGACTTCCTGGGGGTGAGGCCCCAGCATCGGTATTTTTCAGTCTCCGGATGATTCCAACATGCAGGTGCCCAGCTGCCTTCAGCCTTGCTCTCAAACTGGGGTCCTTAACCTGGGGCTCCAGGTGTTAGAGTGGGTGGCCAGTTAGACATGAGCAAGGGAGGAGGGAATGGAGAAGTCAGTCAACTGAGTCAAGCAAACAGCCAGATCTGTGGTCAATCTCAATGCAAAAGCAGAAACTGTTGCAAACCCCAGGGTTTCCCCACATGGGCGCAAGTGCAGGATCCAAGTCACACCTAATGACCCTTCCCTCACTGTACCCAATTATATTGATAATAAATTAGCATTGTGGCTTTGACCACCCTCCTTTGTGGGAAAATGGGGAATTATGGGCAAGAACTAAGAGCCGACAGGGAGGCCCCTAGATAAAAGTCCCAGCCAGAGACAATCATTGAATAAGACCAGCACCGATCACCCCCCTCCCGCCCTCAGGGAATAAAAGCTGGCTGACACCAGACTTCCGGACAGGTGCTCTCCTTCCTCCAGAGGGTCCTTTGGCTTCCACACAGCTTCCCCAGCTCGCCTGCTCTTTCCTGAGAGCGTATTTTAGCTTTAGTGAACTTGCCGCTGTCACTCGCTTGACTTTGCGTGCGCATCCTGAAGTTCTTTTCTGCGACATTAGCAAGGACCTTCCACGGTGACATAGGGATAGACTTTGGGGAGTCCATGAGTCCCTAAAATTGTTTCAGTTTATATGCTTTTTCAAGGGAAAAAGTGGCCAAATTCACTCTTATTTGGATCTTAGAAACCTTTCTACTGTTCTCTGAGGGGCTACCATTAGTACTCATTAACATACACTAATGTCATTTGTAAAACAAAACAAATTCTTAAAAAGTGAAACAGAAGTCAGCTCTGTGAAATTAGGGTTCACAGCTTTCTTCTGATTCTTAAAGGGGTCTGTTTCTCAAGAGGGAAACTTGCCTTATGCAACCTTCATATCTTTTTTTTTTTTTTAAACTGTCGTTTAAAAAAACGTGTGAACGCCCTTCATTCTCGACCAGCTCTTGCCTCAGGGGATTCCAGCCTTTCTCCAAGAAGCTCCTTTTTTCGTTTGAGCAGAGTGCTTTCCCAGAGGCAGGGCCTGCTACAGAAGGCTGCTTCCCCGACACCTCCCCTACTGCTCTCAGTTCTTCGGAATCTGTGGTTGGGCCTGTTCATTTTCCACTCGCTGCTGACTCTTCCGGCATCGCTGACAGCCACACTGCAGGTGTGTTCTCTTGTTTATCAGCTGGCTCCTACTTCCCCCTTAGGGTTGGAATGCTTCATCGACTCATCCTGTATGGCTGGACTCTTTCCTTTTTGATTCCTTATTTTTGTAGTTACTTTTCTGGGTTTGGTCATTTTCATTGTTTTTTATGGGGTCGATTTGTCTAAGAGAGCAATGCTTGGAACTTTCTCACAAAAGGGAAAATCCCACTGTGCTTTCTCTCTGTTGTCTTCCCAGAAGTAGGAGAGAGGAGAGGAGTGACACCGAGTGCTTAAATGTACCCGCAGCAGACTTCAATTACCTCCTCAAGTTTAATTCCCGCAACAGCCCTCCGATGTGGCCAGTGTTATTCGCTAATATGGGAGCTCTCTTTTAAAAAATGTGTTTACGTTGATAACCCATTTTCAAGGGCAGATGAGCTCTATTCTCTCCTGTCCCCCAACACACGCAATCACGTACAGACTCACCTCCTGTGGAGTGAAGCTATCTGAACTAAGGCTTTTGTTCCACCGTGTGGTACTGTCTCTGCCGTTTCTCATTCAGCCTTATATCAGGAGATAGGACAGTGCCTGGCTGTGGTTGGTGCTCAGCCAATACTTATTGAAGGAATATTAACCTCCAAGTATTGCATCTTTAAGAACAGAAAAATGCACTCACAGGACAGGGGCTCTGGGCTTTCAAAACAATCAATGGAAACCAATGCTTTGCTAGCACTGCTAGCTCAGCCTCTTCACGTCCACGCTTTTTTCTTTCCCCACCAATGACTATCCCAGTTTCAAATGCCTGTAAGATTCTGGATCCTTCTATTACCTGCATTACCTCAAGTGATTTTTCTTTTATTATATGATTTATTGCCACTTTTGGAATGAAGCAGGCCTGCTGGATAACCTACCCCCAACCTCTCAGTCCTCATTGCCCTACCTTGGCCAAATTCACTCTTATTTGGATCTTAGAAACCTTTCTACTGTTCTCTGAGGGGCTACCATTAGTACTCATTAACATACACTAATGTCATTTGTAAAACAAAACAAATTCTTAAAACGTGAAACAGAAGTCAGCTCTGTGAAATTAGGATGTGAGATTGGTAGGATTTTACTGGAAAGATACGGAGTCTGGAAAATTCTGAGATTGTACCATATATGCCTGGTTGAGGGGCAGAGGGAGAAAGGGTGTAACCAGAAAGGGAGGAAGAAGGAAGGAGTTTGCACAGAGCTAAGCCTATAAGGTGTGTCTGTCTGTCTGTCCATCCATCCATTCATCCATCCATCTGGCTATCATCTAGGCTCCTCTTAGTACAGAATCTTGTTCAAGTTCACCCAGTTACGTATAGGAACCAGAATTTTGCTCTTCTGATCAGCAGCAACCCAATAAGCAGAATTGTTTTTTTGTACTTTATCCCAAACTTTTCTGGAATGTTCTTGAATCAGATTATCAAAGGTCACCACAATTAAAGCATATTTACCCTTAGTCTCTGTGTAAAGTTAATTTTATCCTTATAGGGAACTTAATACTTAAGCTCCGCTGAGTGTTACACTTAAGCCAGCTGGTGCTGTCTGGACTCCATGCCTGTGCTGGTAACCTGGCTGCTGGGCTGCAAGGCCACAGCGATGCTGGGGTGGTCTGAAAGGCAGCCTGCCCACAGTGCCCCTAAATGTCTCTCTCTCTTTTTTTTTTTTTTTTTTGAGACAGAGTCTCGCTTTGTCACCCCAGGCAGAGTGCAGTGGTGGTGTCATCATAGCTCCCTGCAACCTCAAACTCTGAGCCTCAAGCAGTGCTCCTGCCTCAGCCTCCCAAGTAGCGGGGACCACAGGCATGCACTACGACACTCAGCCAATTTTTCTATTTTTAGTAGAGACAGCGTCTCTCTCTTTCTGAGCCTGGTCTTGAACTCCTGACCTCAAGTGATCTCCCCAGCTGGGCTCCCAGAGTGCTAGGATTACATACAGGTGAGAGCCACTGTGCCCAGCTGCTACATGCCTTTTATTGAGCAAATATCGAAAAAGCTCTGCATTTGCCTGAATAAGAGCAGCTAATTAGATTTTTTTAACTTAATTTTTATTTTGGATTTTTTTTTTAATTTACAGAAAATTTATCTCCAGACTTTTAGGGATGTAAAAAAAAGAAAAGAAACGAAAGAAAGAGAGAGAGAGAGAGAGAGAGAGAGAGAGAGAGAGAGAGAGAAAAGAAAGAAAGAAAGAAAGAAAGAAAGAAAGAAAGAAAGAAAGAAAGAAAGAAAATTTGCAAAGATAGTACAGGATTCCCATAAATCTATCACCCATTTTAGTTTCCCCAGTGTTTTCATCTCATATTACATTTGTGGTACAATTATCAAAACTAAGAATCAACACTAATACATTACTGCTAACTAAACTCCAGGATTACTTGGATTTCACCAGTTTTTCCACTAATGTCCTTTTTTGTTGCAGGATCCAACCGAAAATACCACATTGCCTTTAGCTGTCGTGCCTCCTTAGTGTCTTCCAGTTATGACAGTTAATGTCTTGCCTTGTTTTTCATGACCTTGACAGTGTTGAGGAGTAGTAGCCAGGTGTTTTCCAGAATGGTCCTCAATTTGGGTTGTTTCATGTATTTCCTCATGATTATACTGCAATTATGAGTTTTGAGGAAGAATCCCATAGAGGTAAAATGCCCTTCTCCTCACATCAAGTCGGGGGTACAGGGTATCCACAGGATATCATTGGGGTGTTATCTTTCATCCTTTGGTCAAGATAATGTTGGCCAGTTTTCTCCAGAGTAAAGTTATTGTTTTTCTCTTTCCATACTCCATTATTGGGACTTGCGTTACTAAATCAGCCTACCCCTAGGGGTGGGGGGATTAAACTCTACCGCCTGGGGCAGTTAGATGTTTGAGAATTGGGGCTCACCCTCCTCCATCCTATCCTGTTTATGATTTGTTATTTCATTGTATTATGTGGGGGAGAATGTGTCCATCCTTTCATAGCTGACTTAGGAATTAAATTGTGTCCTAGGCACTGGGAACATAGGACATAGAGGTGAACAGAAAATGGACAGGTGGCTAAAACATGGAGGAGGAGGCTGGTGCAATGAGATTTAACCCCAACTCATGCATAAAATCACTGTGGGATCTGGTCTGGATTTAAGCTGTTTCATCTAAAAAGTTGGGATAATAATAGCATCTTTTTGAGAATTAACTTGTATGATGAATGCAGAAGTACTAAACACAGTGTTTGGTATGTAGTAGATGTTCAGTAAATGTCAGTTGTCATCCTTTAGGAAGAACATGATGGAATTTAGCTTCCAAGAGCATGGATCCTGGCACCAAACTGGCTTCTTTTGAGACCTGGTTCTCCTGCTTTAAACCTGTATGACCTTGGATGAGTTACTTAACCTCTCAGTGCCTCATCTTGGATAAAAGGGGGTTAATAATAGTATCCCTCTTGTGGGGTTGCTTTGAGTATGATTTATTGTATGTCAAGGGTACAAAACAGTGCATGGCACATGGTACGTTACAAGTGTTTGCGAATATTCGTATCATTCAGTATGTTCATATCTTAGGTAATACAATATGCATTAATTCAATATTTAACCATTCTATAGAATTCAACAGGTTAGAATTCAGTCATTCAATAGATTAGAATTAAATAGATTAGAATTAAACTTACTAATTTAGTATTTAACCATTCTATTGAATTCAAGGGATATAGGTTACTACACTAATTCAATTTTTTTCTTCCATATTCCACCCTAGCCAGCATTACTGAGGTATAATTGAGATGGACTACTCTGCACATAAGTATACAACTGATGAGTTTTAACATATTAATACATCTGTGAAGTCATCACTGTGATAAAACCCTGAATATATCTAACAGTCCCAAAAGCTTCCCTGTGTCTCTTTGCAGTCCCTCTCTTCCTTGCCTCCTGTTCCCAGGAAACCACTGATCTTTCCTCTGTTGCTATAGCTTAGTTTGCATTTCCTAGATTTTTATATTAATGGAATCATATAGTAAGTGCTTTTGTTTTCTTTGGTATGGCTTCTTTCGGCATAGACATGTTAAGATTTATCTACATTGCATGTATCAATAGTTTGTTCCTTTTTATTACGGACAAGTATTCCATTGTATAACTATACCACAATTTTTTATCCATTATTGATGGACATTTGTATTATTCCCAGGGGGGTTTTTTTGTTACGACAAACAAAGATGCCACAAGCAGCTGTGTACAAGACTATATATGAGCATACACTTTAATTTCTCTGAAGTAAATATAGTTGATTTTTGTTCATAGATTATGTATTTTTAGATTTGCCTACTCACTAAAATCGATGTGTAACCCCAAAGTATTAACTCCGTGAGTATTATCTATGGTCATTTACCCACATGTACAGAGTTGCAAAAAATTTGAGTTGCCAGGCTTGCACATTCCCAGCTGAGGTTACACAAGGCAATGCTGACTTGTTCTGACTCTCACAGAGATGACCAGAGGATGGAGATGGAAGGGGGCCACATAGGGCAAAAAGTTTCAGCTCTGGGGCCAGTTGGACGGATCTGAATCCCAGCTCTGGCACCTGTTAGCGGAGTAGCCTCAGGCAAGTCACTAACGTTTTGGAACATCACTTTCTCTTTTATAAAATAGAGAAAAGAGAATTGACCAGGATGAGTTGTTTTTGGGATTTCAGATTACAATCCATATAAAGTGTGTGTGTGTGTGTGTGTGTGTGTGTGTGTGTGTGTTATTTCCTCTAGGAGGAATGTTTCAGTACTAGCTAATTCAGCGTTTGTGACAACTTTATAGAAATAACTACCCAATTCAATAATGGGAAGCCACTGTACCTAGCAGTGGGATGGGTAAGTCTTATGACAGATATCTAGTAAACATTTTAACAAACTACTGAATTATTGTCCAAAATGAACAATAGTTGTATGATTTTACATTTCTAGCAGGGTCGAAAAGCTCCAGTTGATTCACATCTCACCAACACTTGGTATGGCCAATCTTTTTAATCGTAGCTATTTTAGTGGGAGTGTAGTGACGTCTCATTATGATTTGTATTGGTATTAACTTGTAATGAATAATGGTTTTGAATATCTTTTTATAAATCTATTTACCATACGTTATTTACCATACCGTACGTCTTCTTTCATAAATTGTTCAAATCTTTTGCCTATTTTTTAAAAATCCATTTTGTTAGTCTTTTTTCTAAGAACAAGCCTCTGACTTCATTGATTTTCTCTATTTTTTTTTCCTGTTTTCTTTTTTATTGATTTCTGCTCATATCTTTAGTACTTCCCATATTCTTCATGTTTTGGGTTTAATATGACTTCTTTCCTTAGTTTGTTAGAGTAGGAGCTGAGGTCATTGATTAGAGAGATCTTTCTTTAATGTAGGTATTTTGTGCTATAAATTTTTCTCTATGTACTCCGTTAGCTGAATCCCACAAATTTTGATATATTGTGTTTTTATTTTCATCAAGTTCAAAGCACTTTCTAATTTCCCTTTTGATTCTGTTTTGGACTATGGATTATTAATAAGTATGGTTTAAATTTCAAATATTTTGGGATTTTTCCAGATAGACAGACAGACACACACACCTTATAGGCTTAGCTCTGTGCAAACTGCTTGCTTCTTCCTCCCTTTCTGGTGACACCCTTTCTCCCTCTGCCCCTCAACCAGGCATATATGGATACAATCTCAGAATTTTCCAGACTCCAGTAAAATCCTACCAATCTCACATTCTTATTTCACAGAGCTAACTTCTATTAGCTGCCTTAAATGTTAATGACATAATATATGTGAAAACTCTCTATAAACCCAAACTTCTGTTTTTACCATTTTGCAAATAGATTTTTCTAGGATGACAACCATTCCTGAGAAGATTAGCCAGTACTAGGCCCTCAGCTCATGTCTGTTGGATAGATCAGTGCATTCCAAAGATGCTTTAGCAAACATGCCAACTGAAATGAGCAGTCACAAACAGATACTGTGTGATTTCATCTATATGAGGTATCTAAAGTAATTAAACTCATGAAAACAAACACTAGAATGTGGTTGTCAGGGGCCATGTGGAAGGAAAATGGGGAGTTGTTCTTTGATGGGTGTAGGGTTTTCCTTATGCAAACATGGGGCAGTTTCAGAGATCTGTTGCATGATATGTACATAGTTAATACTACTCTACACTTAAAGACGGTTAAGATGGTAAATTTTATTGTATGTGTGGTAAGTATTTTTCACCACAGTTTTAAAAAAATGCTTTAGCAAGTCTTCAACACCAGTGATTAGTGGTAGAATTTGAAGTTTCCTGGTTCCAGACCTCAGAATTCGAGGTTAGAAAAGGACTCTGAGGCAGATTTTCTGGTGGCAGTGTGTGTACCTGATTAAAAGCTACTGTTCCATCCAGCTAATTTGCCAGAAATGCAACAATATGTTAAATGTGGAAGAATTGGGGGGGGGTGATGGGAGAGGGAAAAGGTGTGAAAAGCTGACACTCCTCATCTTGGAGACACCAAGTAAGTGCTGGGAAATGGGCTGATGGATTAGGCTAACTCTTGTATTTATGAGAAATAATTTATTTACAGAAGATAACTAAGGGTTTTGAATACATTTATAAATATAAATGTTATTGGAATTAGGTTGCCCTTCAAAAGAGTTGACTATACCTGTTGGCTTTGGTCACAAAGTTTCCAAATTCATTTTTGTTTTGCTTTGGATATATTTATCTAATCCTGATAAAGTTAGCCTGAATTAAGTGTTATCACTGTGCTTCAAAGTGCAAATATTTTACTAGCCTCATTGAAAAGCATAAATATTATCTTTAGCTTAGGTTGGTCTCTGAGGGTAGAAGCTGCATATAGGAAAAAAATCTCATGAAATTAAGTAATCGCATCCCATTTAGTTTGTCCTTCAATTGAATAGTGAGTTAGACCTAGAGACATGCTCGTAAAATTTTGTTTTCTGAAGTCTTTGCTGTAGGACAAAAGGAAGGAAATGTTTTTGGAAGCAACTTATTGCATCGGACCAGCAGCATCCAGCTGCCCGTCCTACGTCTGGGGCTTGAGAGCTTTGTGACTTCAAGTGAGTCGCCTTCCTTCTCTGGATGGCATACTGCTTTCCTTTGTAAAATGACAAGATGGCCTCTAAGCTTCTTTCCATTCCTGTCACTGGACTGTCCTCTTATGTATCCATTTAACTTTTCTGAATTAAAATAAAAATATGAGAATTTTTTATTTTAAATTTTTTATTTTAAAAATGTGAGAATTTTAAACATTTGATGTTCAGTCAAACCACATGAAAATATTGAATAATTAAAATGAAACTACAGGTTGAGTATCCCTCATCCAAAATGCTTGTGACCAGAAATGTTTTTGATTGGGGATTTTTTCAGATTTTGGAATATTTGTATATTCCAAAGGATCCCCATTAGCATCCCATACTCCAGAGCTTGCTTGATTTTCTTCCATCTAACCTATCTCTCACAGAACCTCTATTGAGTGTCATTGGTTTCAAATGTCCTAATGAGCTATATAGACATTATCACTAGGTTATCCTTGAGTCATAACTCATTTAAACAATTTGCCTCCTTAAGAAACCTCTGAAGTGTCATTGTGGATGCCTTGGCCGGCTGGTGGGGTTGAGAACTTGGAACAGGCAGCTTTTTCAGGGTCCCTCAAATGCCATGTGGAGCACTCCTCCTCAGGCCTCCAGAGACATGTTCTTCCCTTTAAGATGCTCGCGGTCGGGTGAGGAATGAAATGCTGCGATGGCATGAAAAGTCACCCTTCCTCTGCTCCACAGATTCTCAACCACCTGAAGAAAAGAAAGAACATGCCAAGCTACTCCATTGAGGGCCACTGTGTGGCAGCACCACATCTTGCCAAAGCTTGGGCCACAGGGGCGTGGGGCAAAGTGCACGGATATGAGTTTCCAGTTCACTAGCTGCACAGTAGACCCTAAAAGTGACTATGTGCGATTAGCAAGAATAGCTAGTGTTTGGGAATATTGACTATGTGTCAGAGTCTGTTCAAAGTGCATTCTCCTTATTGACTCATTAATTCACAAAACAGCCCTACTGGTGTTACCTTGATTTTACAGGCAAAGAAACTACACCAGATAGGTAAAGGATAGTAATTTGCCCAAGGTGACACAGTAAGGAAATTGCAAAGGCAGGATTGAAACCCACATGGTCTATCTTCAGAGCCCATGCTTTGCTACCAAATATGCTGTCATTTGAGCATTCACAAGGAAATCTTGAAAATAAAGCAAAAAGTTGTAAAATGATATGAAGTCTACCAAAGCCATCTTGATGTAGTGAAAACATACAGCCTGCGGGGACATCAGTAAACACAGAGGAGGGTGTCCGCAAACCTTTTCTAGTAAGAGCCAGATGGGAGCTATTTTAGGCTTTGGTGGCCAGATAACTTCTATTGCAACAACCCAACTCTGCAATTGTAATGTAGAAAGAGCCATAGATAGCACAGAAAAAAATGATCGTGGCTATGTTCCAATAAAACTGCATTTATGGACACTGACATTTGAATCTCATATAATTTTCGTGTGTCATGAGATATTTTTCTTTTTTGTATTTTTTTCAACCATTTAAAAAAGTAAAACCACTCTTAGCTGACAGGCTGTATAAAAACACACAGGGGGCTGGTTGGGCCCCTGAGTTATAGTTTTGCTGACCCCTGGAATAGAGGAAAGAGTGGCTGGATGTCCTTCAGTAAGTGCTACAATAAGCAAGGTGCTGAAAATACAGTGACCAGTAGAGAGAAACAGTCCTCCGTGGGACGTTATGTTAAGTGAAATAAGCCAGGCACAGAAAGACCAGTACTGCATGACCTCACTCATGTGGCATCTAAAAAGTTGTTCTCGTAGAAGTAGAGAGTATATCAGCATTCACCAGAGGCTGGGGAGGGGAGGGGAAGGGAAGGAGGGATGATAAGAATATGGGCAATAAGTACAAAACTACAGTTAGATAGGAGGAATAAGTTTGGGTGTTCTCTTGCATAATAAGATGACTACGGTTGGCAAAAATGTATGTTTCAAAATACCTAAAAGAGAGGTTTTTAAATGTTCTCATCACAAAGAAATGATAAATGTTTAAGGTGATAGATGTACTAATTACCCTGATTTGCTCATTATACCATGTATACGTGTAATCAGAATATCATGTTGTACCCAATCAGTATGTACAATTACTATGTATCATCATAAATTTGAAAAATAAAATATATAAAATTTTTTTAAAAAGAAAAGAAATAGTCCTGCATGGGCTGGTGGTAGAGCACACAAACAAGCAAGGATAGGGAGTATGAGGTCCTATTGTGGAAGGGCTTCCAGCTCAGATGTAGGAAGGCAGGGAAGGGTCACCAAGGAAGCAGTGTCACACAGGGACCTGGAAGATGACTAGGAACTCATCAAGAAAAGGTAGGGGGAGAGAACATGCCAGGTAGAAGGCCTGTGGACTCAGCAGAGTTAGGTTTGAGACCCCATGTGACCATTAACTCATTACTGTATATCAGGCAAGTCTGGGTATCTTTCCTTCTGTGTAAAATGGATATAATGTCAATGCGGCTATCAGTGAGAAAATGAAGACAGAAATGAGATAGGGTATTAGTTTTGGTTCATTTTCAGTGTTCTGCATTTGCCAGTTGAATGAGTTGGTATAAATAATCTGCACGATTCCTTCCAGCCCTGAACTCCTATGAAGTCTTGATCTTTATTTTTAGGTAAAGAGACCCTGCTATTGAGCAATTCTGGGTGCTGTGAATGTAAATGTGACCTGGCCCAGGGAAAAGACCTGCAAGATGGACACACATTCTACTCTGACCCCACATGGGAAGACCACCCTGAGTTGGCCACCATGGCTGATTTGACAGGGTCTCAACTTGAGGTTGACCTAGACGGAGGTGCCAAAACGTGCCCAGCTCTTGCTCGGTGGTCAGTTGGCCCCACTGGCTCATGTCTGAAGATCCACTCTATTCCTGCCATATAAGAAAAGAATACAGACTTGTAGTTGATCTTCTTCCCTTAAGTAATGGTAACATTTCTTTTCTTGATGCAAATAAGAAGTTAGAGCAGATTTCTTGATAGTCTGTACAGGGACCTGCAGACTGACTTTAGCAGTAGTATGTATGAAGTCAGGCAAGTGAAAAATTAAGAAGAGATCATAGGAAAAATGAAGCTGAAGGTGTTTGGGTTTGTCATGGGGTTTACAGCCATGTCTATAATCTTTTTCTTCCTGTATACCAACACTTTAGTCCCGCAAAAATACCTGCGAGTAGGGAAAATCTCAAACTCTTCACACCTTGCAGAAGTCTGTGACATGATTATGACAGGAAAGGAAATTTTCTTGGATGAAAGTATACCAGTGACACCACTGAGAAACATAACCTGCCAACAATACTTGATCCAAAATCACTACATAATGGAACCTCTGTCCAAAGATGAAGTTGAGTTCCCTTTGGCATATGTCATGGTCATCCACAAGGACTTTGATACATTTGAAAGGCTCTTCAGGGCTATTTACACTCCCCAGAACATCTACTGCGTTCATGTGGATGAGAAGGCCCCAGCTGCTTTCAAAGATGCTGTTGGAAAACTACTGAGCTGCTTCGCAAATGCCTTTGTGGCTTCAGAGAGGGAGTCTGTGGTCTACGCAGGCATTTCCCGGCTCCAGGCCGACCTGAACTGCCTGCAAGACCTTGTGTCCTCCGAGGTTCCCTGGAAGTACGCCATCAACACCTGTGGGCAAGACTTCCCCCTGAAAACCAACAGGGAAATAGTTCAGCATCTGAAAGGCTTTAAAGGGAAAAATATTACCCCAGGGGGGCTGCCCCCTCCTCATACAATCAGAAGGACCAAATACGTGCACTGGGAGCAGAGATACCATTTGTTTTCCTTTATGCTGTGGACTTGGATGAGAAAAAGCTCTCCTCCTCATGACCTGACCATTTACTTTGGCTCCGCCTATGTGGCCCTTACAAGGGAGTTTGCTAATTTTGTTCTTCAAGATCAGAGGGCCGTTAATTTACTTGAGTGGTCAAAGGACACCTACTCTCCTGATGAGCATTTCTGGGTGACACTCAATAGGATTCAAGGTATGTGGCACTTGATTTCCATTCTACATGAAGTCTGCAGTGTGTGTGTGTGTGTGTGTGTGTTTTAAACAAGGAAAATGTCCTTGATGGTATTATGTGTGTGCGCCTGTGTTTCCAGACTTTATGAACATCCTGTAGACCTACGGTCCCCAACCCCCATGCTACGGAACAGGTACCCATCCATGGCCTGTTGGGCACCAGGCCTCACAGCAGGAGGTGGGTGGCGGGCCAGTGTGAAGCCTCATCTGTATTTACAGTGGCTCTCTGTCGCCACCCCCCCACCCTCTGGTCCGTGGGAAAATTGTCTTCCATGAAACTAATCCCTGGTGCCAAAAAAGTTGGGGACCACTGCTGTAGACAGTTTTGCATGTCTGTTTCAATGAATTAATATAAAATAAATTCTTAATATATTCTTACTGGTCACTAAACATACTGTCTGCTTATGAAACATGCTTATTAAGTTTCTGCTGGCATTGTATGTCACAAATCTTTGATGTGACACTGCCAAAACCGTTTTTTTTAAGCAATGATAGTATGTTGTTTGGAAATACAGTATCTTCAATATCGATTATTCATTATGGTTTCATTTTCTGTGAATTTGAATTATTCGAGTTTGAGAAGTTTGGGATCTGAGAATGTCAATAGAATCTCTACAAGGACAATTTGAAATAATGCAAATCTCTCCAAATAAAAACAATGCCAAAAGTCATCGAGAATTTCAAGAATTAAGAAACATCAGCCAGGTGACCTGTCAACTGTCTTCGGGCCACGGCCACTTGGCAGCCTCATTCTGATTGATGAATGGAAACCCTCTGTAGGCCAGGCTTCTGTGTGTCTTCGGGAACTCCCTCTTCAGCCAAAATTTTAATACCCTGTATTAGGTATTGTGGGCAGGTATTTTAAAACATCTTTTTCGTTATACAAATCAGTCTCATTGCAAAAAATCTGGCAAATAGAGAAAAGCATGAACAAGACCAGTAAAAACCATACACCATGAACACTGAGAAGTAATTGCTGTGAAAGCATTTGCATTATTTTCCTCCTTTTCTGTGCATTGCTTTACAAAGTTAGGCTACATTGATTATGTACTTTTATTTCCTGCTACTTTCATTAACAGTAATCATAAGAATTCTACTGTGTGATTGAAAATAAGAAATAATTGCATTTTTTTCATGCTATGGATGTACCATAATTTGCTCACCAATTCCTAAAAATTTGAGCATTGGTTACAGTTTGTTACTGTGTAAACTGCTATTATAGTCAATGCTAAATAGCATCAAAAGTAAGTAACATCTTTTCACATAAAGCTTGGCCACATTTTAGTGTTATTGCCTTTGCAATTAAAACTTACTGGATGGAAAGACAGCCACATTTTAAGTTCTTGATTCCTATTGCAAAATTGCTTTCCAAAAGATGTGCTAATTTTCCGTGAGTCCAGCGCTATGCAATCACACCTCTGCTAACGGTGGGTATTCTGATGTGTCTCTTTCTGAAAGGTACTTGACTAAAGAGAAAAAGATCTGCATTACTGTTTTTATTTGTTTCATTTTATTTATAATTTCCCTAGTGTGAATATTTTTAAAATGTTTGTTAGCCATTTTTCTTGTTCTTTGTGTGTTGCCAGTTGCCTGGGTGGCAGGCCCGGAATTTGAGTGGAGAAGAACAGGTTGGGTGGCCAGTAGAAGAAAGGATAAGGGTATTTAGAGAAAAGAATGGAAGCTGTAAGGAGCTGGGTAGGGCTGAGATCATTTGAATGGGCACGATGAAATAGCAAACTAGTTGGGTAATTACCAAGGGAACATCAAGCTGTTCTATGATTTGACTTAACTGGTCTTTCCCAGTAAGTAAAACCAATCCCAAATCTCCCAGACAGCTGGCCCTCCTCTCCGACCTCCGTCTCCAAGCTCTGGGTTGGTAAGACACTGATGCAAACAGACGTGTTAAATTACGTTTAGTCTAAAACCATCTCCTTACATATTTTAAGTTCGGCCTAAAGGTTCCTCCGTACAGAGTGAACTGTAACCTACCTGATGTGTAAACACACTGTAACCTACTCTTGCACAATCAGAGTTTCAGCCCATAGAGGGGGCCAAATGTTCAAACTGCATTCACATAAGGCAAATCTGGAGCTGTAACCAATCCAGCTATTTCTGTACCTCACTTCCATTTTCTATATGTTACTTTCCTTTTTCTGTCCATAAATTTCCTCTCAGATCACATGGCAGTGCTGGAGTCACCTCGAACCCCTTCCGGTTGTAGAGGGCTGCCTGACTCGAGAATCGTTCTCGCTCAGTTAAACTCTGTTAAATTTAATTTGTCTAGAGTTTTTCCTGTAAACCATGAATATGAGATGATTTTGTTCCTTTGCTGGTAAGATGTGTAGAATCACTGTAGGCAGCATTTTATTTATCTCTCCAGCAAAACTCCTATGGACTGGAGTCTACCTTTCATGCTTTTGCAAATGGTACGGAATGCCAGGCCATGGGGAAATGTCACACACTAGTGAGCAAGCTGAACTGTAGACCTAGGTCTAACACATGCAGACAGTGTAAGATGAAGGAGAAAATAACCAGTCAAGACCATTGAAATTGTTCTTTTCCAATTGGAAAAATACTTCATGGCCATTTTGGAAACTAGGGTATGTACAGAGGCTGTTTGCCTTACCTTGGATAAAACCTGAAGTTCAGAGACAGGAATTGACTTGCTCAAGGTGCACAGCTTGTACCGTAGAGGAGAGAGCCTGCCTTCTGACTCCCAGCCCAGGGCATTTTCCACGAAATCCTGTTGCCACCTTGGAATTCCCCTTCCCCAGTGGGAAGGAAGACATTCAGGCAGAGCACAGATGTAGGTCAGCTAGAGGTCACCCTGGGGCTAAGGCTATAGGATTTTCTACCAGGAACTAAATGTAAAGGCGGAAGCTTAAGCAGGAGGGGTCTATGAAGGGATCCACAAGTTCTCCTCTGAAAAAAGCAGCCTCTGAGTGGGTAAAGCGGACACTAGTCTCAGGAAAATACCAAAGAATAGTGATCTGAGCCCTAACTGAGTGTCCTAGTGGAGATCTAGTTACAGCAAGGCAGTTACCTCCCTGAACAGCTTCTTAGAACATTTCTGGCTCTGGAAGAGTTCAACTCAAGGCCCTCCAGGATTTGGCAGGGCAGGGATGGCTGCATTTGGGCAGCACCTGGACTGTGGCAGCTTGAGAAACCCCCACTCCAGGCGGGCTCCTCTGGATGTGGAGCTTATCTCAGAGGCTCCTGAGGGCCCGCCTTCCAGGATGGGACTAAGGGCACAGACTCTCCCACTGTCACTTTCCAGTTTGTGTTATTCTACTCAAAACACTACAGTGAAATTGCCTTTACCTTAAAGAGGCTTAGAGTGTTTGCTGCATGTCGCTGCTGGGCAGTTTTATCCTCCTGGGAACAGAGGTAGGTCCAGGACAACTTGCTGGGAAACTACTGCAGGGAGAAGGGAAATTGGAGGGATTGGTCTTCTCATATTACCCCTATTCAATCCCCACTAGCAGTTTAAGATCCAGTAGGCTTGTATTCATTTGGACTACATTTAATATCTTATATTTCCAGAACCTAGCGCAGTGCCTGGTATAAATAAGTACACGAATCCTGTTGAATGAGTGAATGAATCATCAGTTGTGGCACATGAGGTTTCTGTTTTTGAAGGTTTTCTTTTTTTCCCCCAAAGAATAGCACATTTGTATGTTGGGTCATTGTGCGATGTGCCTGCTGGGCTCTACAATGTTTCATCTGTCCTGCTAAAGCATTACTATCCATGTATATCTTAATTACAACTTTTAATTTTTCATGAAAGGACAGCATTCATTTCTAACCTCGTGGTTTGCATTGTGTGCCTCAGTTCCTTTCAGGCAAGGGGAAATGTTTCCAGAATTCAGTAAGGTACCTGGCATTGTGTGGTGTTTAAAATGTATTTTATGGAATGAGTCACTCCTGAAACATCCTGTGAGGTATGAAGTTCATTTCATAATAGGTAAAACTGAAAATGAGGGCCTGGACTCCCATGTGGAAAAGTAGTAGACTGGTATTGCAATTCTATGAAAATTCATCTTCTCATGTCAAAGACAGATCTACTAAGTCAACTCAGGTTTGCCAAACTCAAAGCTATTTCTCTGTTTTCCTTATTTTTATATTTGGTCCTTTGACGGTCATTGCTTGTAAAGAGTGTCTTTCCCCACCTGGTGGCAGATTGGCCACACAGGGAGGCCACTCAGTTCCTGTGGTTTTGCAGAAGAAATGGGGGGATTGCAATGCCAGGGCTTGGGGACCTACACATAGGGCACACAGAGGATCTGTTTCTCTGCACTCTGTTCTGACTGAACAGCTTATTGTGGCTGGAAGAAGGGAGGCTGCATTCTGGTTTTTTTTTTTTTCTTCTTTTTCTTCTCTCTCTCTCTCTTTCTCTTTTTTTAGAGACAGGATCTTGCTCTGTGGCCCAGGCTGGAGTACAGTAGTGTGATCATAGCTCACTGCAACCTAGAACTACAGGCTCAAGCCATCCTCTGGCTTTGGCCTCCCAAAGTACGGGGATTACAGGCATGAGCCACCGGGCCTGGCCACTACATTCTGTCATAATGTTTTTCTTAGTGATCCAAGCTCAAGGTCTCCCTTGTAAAACCCTACCTATAGCAGTGATTTTTATCACCTGTAACTTCAAAATGCTATCAAGGACCTTCTGAGAAATAGCTGAGAGGAAGGAAAGAGCAGAAATCCAGAAAAGTGAAAAAACACAGCTGGGGCCCTGGGATTAGATCCCTGTTCTACCTTCTCCCCATAATCCCAACCTACAAAACACACCCAAACTCCAACTCCAGGATACCTTTCTGCAACAGAGAAAAGTCAGGCTGCTAGAACAAATGAGGTTCTTAGGCTCAGACTTCTTCTGTAGCACTTGCCATTTAAACCCTGGGGTTGCCAGGTATCTTTCCATGTGCAGCTGGAAAGTGCCTTTGAGGGACAGACTCTACGTAGTCCTGACCTTCTGTTTATCTTTCAGCCTCTTGCCTCAGCCTCGCATGACCTCCACTGTTATTTAATTGAGCTTGAAAAGACCAGCTTTCTCTTGCCTATCACTGTCACTCTGTTTCCAGCTACTTGATGTTAAACTGTCACAACCCACCCCATGTCTCTGCTCACACACACCCTTTTCTTTCCCACGGCTTTCCCTGAAGGTCTAAAATGTGCTCTGATGTCTCTGGCCAGCCCTGTGTTGGGTGCTTTAGGTATCCTCCCAGCACAGCCCAGAGATTGATGTTGTCTTGACGTTGGAGTTGAGGAACCAGGACGGACAGGTGTGGTGACCTGGCTAGGAAGGAGGCCAGAGTTGGGAGTTAGACGCCCTAAGAAACTACAGAGTCCCCTCCTGCCTGAGAGATCCTTCGGGATTGTTTTCTCAGATTCACTCAAGAGGAAGCTGCTTTTCCATTCTTTTTTTTTTTTTTTTTTTAGACAGAGTCTCACTCTGCCGCCCAGGCTAGAGTGCCATGGCATCAGCCTAGCTCACAGCAACCTCAAACTCCGGGGCTCAAGCAGTCTTCCTGCCTCAGCTTCCCTAGTAACTGTGACTGCAGGTGCACATCACCATGCCCAGCTAACTTTTTCTATTTTTTGTAGCGATAAGGTCTCCCTCTTACTCAGGCTGGTCTCCAACTCCCGACCTCAAGTGATCCTCCCGCCTCTGC
>CAUYRT010056569.1:0-10437 GCA_963574885.1 Lepilemur ruficaudatus
GGACTCAGATCTTCCACACCCTCTCCAGGCTCCCCATCTTCTAGGAACTTCCACATATGCTGCTATCCGAAAGCTTCCAGAATTCAGTCCCTTTGGGTTTTCATGGAAGCTTCATTATGTAGGCAGGATTGATTAAACCACTGGCTACTGGTGATCAACTCAACCTTCAGCCCCTCTCCTTGGGAGTGCGGCTGAAAGTCCCAACCCTCTAATCACCCTTTGGTCTTTCTCGTGACCAGCCCCTCTCCTGAAGCTATCTAGGGGCCCCTGTCACCAGTCATCTCATTAGCATCTGAGATTCCTAGGATTTTAGAAACTGTGTACCAGGAAACAGGATGAAGACCAAATATATATTTCACAGTATCACACAAAGCAATACTAAATTTTTCCATTTCAGACCCTAATATTGCTACGTGATGGCAAAATTACTTCCTAGCTACTAAGAAAGAATATCTAATACATCATCAGAAAATAAAACTGTCTATGAAGAAACCTGAATTTGGGTAAGCACCAAAAATCTAGGAACGTAACATTTAGATCTGAGATGTCAAAACTCCCTGTCTGCCCTGGGCTATCTTGGTTTAGGCCTATGATCATGACATAATTCTTAGGTGTAGGCACTTCTACTCTCAAAAATGACACAGTTTGGACAACTGGTTCTATATCACTCTATTGGGAGATAAAAAGATTCCTAAACATTCTTTGACAAAGAAACATTAAGGTTTTCAGAAACATTAGCATGCACGAAGGTGCTTTACACAATCTGCTTTTAAACTTAGCAATTTTGAAAGAGTTAATAAACTTTCACAGCTGTAAAGTAGTAAGGATTGATCAACACTGAATGTTTATGCAATTTCTTCAGACACGAATGTGGAGCTCGGCCTTGCAACCTATATTTGGGAATTCCCCACCCCCAACCTCTATACCCAATCTAGGGATCCATGAGAATGGTACAGTGATTCAGCATTTCTAAGGCATTCATTAAAATATGCTTCAGTGCAATGAAATCAGGGGAGGAAAAAAGGCACATAAGACACAGATATTAAACTCAAAACTTCTTTTTATAAAAGCAACAATGATGAAATTCTATACTTTCACACTGAAACATTTGTAAAGCAGCAGAAATGACAAGTGTGTCTCTCATCACTGTTATTAGGCAAGTCATCCTAAGATACAGCAGAAAGCATATGGAACACGTTCTGTCAACTAGTTCAAGAGTTGCTTAAAAATAGAAGTAAAAGTGAAATCACAAAACACAAAGGGAAACTGCGTTTGCCAAACAAGAACAACACTGTTTATACCTGGACAGGAGTACTTTTTAGAATCTGGGGCTTATCTCATTTTTGTGTCTCCTGAAGGACAGACCATGTCTTTTTCACTCCTGTAATCCTGACCTCTTATCTTTGAATCCTTGGTATACTGCTTTGCACATAAAAAAGGTGCAAAAGATTGTTCATTTAATTAAAGTAATAACAGAAGAAAAATGCTTTCAAATATAATTTCTGCATAAACATTCCTTTCAAAGTACAGCATTAAAAAAACCCAGCCTCCATGAGGGGGTGGCAGTGGCAAGGTAGAATCATTCCAAGAGCAAGTAGGTGTCCCACAGTGAGAAATCTATTCCTCTAGGTAGTGCTGGGTAAAGGTTTAACCAACCTTATTGTCATAGAAAGTCAGATACATTGTGGTCAAACCATTTCCACCAAACAAAACAGTCACGTAAAGTTAGCTTATAAAGCAAGCATTACTTATAGCCTCCAATACCTGAGTTATAAAGAAGTTCCACTGAAATTTCTTTCAAGTCTCAGTTGAGGAGGGTTTGACCATTCTTTAAAACAGGCTTTGAGGCAGTTGTTCTTCCTCTTTCAGCACCCTATGCAAAGGCACTGGAGTTTGAGTACCAGCCATTTAACCACAGAAGGTCTCATTCATGAAGAAAGCTATAAAATGGGCCTCAATGCATTTTATCAAAAGGGACCTGGATTTCTCTTCTTAAAGACAACATCCACTCCTCCTATCAATAAGACACATGGGTAGACATGATCTAGTACTGCGGCACCGAACCATGGCCTGTTAGGGACCAGGCCACAGAGCTCCGCCCACCACCCCTCCCCATCCGTGAAACTTAGGAAGGTGGGGGTGAGTGGCGGAAGAGCAAGGGAAGCTTCATCTATAAAGCCTCTCCCCATCGCTCACATCACATCACCATCACCGCCTGAGCTCCCCCCCAACACCCACCCCCATCCCCCATCCCCTGAACCCCTGCCCTGACCATGGAAAAATTGTCTTCTATGAAACCGTGCCAAAAAGGTTGGGGACCGCTGATCTAGTAGTCTGCCCATTAAGTCACATAGGAGCTCATGGTGGAAAAGGCTGGCAGAGAACAGAGAGCCATGTATCTCAGCCAAGGTGGGTAGCAGCCACTACACAATAATGTGAAACAAAGTTAACTTCTCCAACAATATCCGATATGAAGGAAGAATTTTTCTCAGAAATCTAACTGTAAAAAATAGTAAAAACCAAATATTCGGGCCTCCTGAATTTTATATTAGCGGCTTTACAACCTTAGGAAAGTCACCTAAGAGCCTAAAATTTCTAGTTCATTTTGCAAGTGGGGTTAAAGACTGTTACCACTTACCAATATTTTAGAAAACTAATAAAAGGAATGATGTAAACCACAGATACTTTCTTAAATTCTAGATGTTTAGACAGTTACTGCTCTTCTCAACTGAACATAAAGTTCAAAACAAAATATTTAACATACAGACTCTGTAATCTGCTGCCAATAAAGAACAGAGGTACTGACAAGCCATGTGTAAACTGCTTGGATCCAAAATAGTATCATTATTAATTCAAAATAAAGAATAGTGAGCAAGAAAAAATATCCTTTAAACTCTTTGGATGTTAAACACATTTGTCTTCCACCAAATACCTTTTTAAAAATCAGTGCCACTTTCTGAACTAACCTAGAAGTAAAGCAATTTGCTCACAATCAGTGCAGTTAAGTCTTGAAGGATTATGTCAACCAAAACTGGTCTTCATATGATGCAAATAATTTGTTTCTATTCACCATATTCTTTTAAAATGTCAAATTGTCTACTTACTGAAAATATAATGGACAAAAAGTATTTTTTTTCCTGCTCACCAATTAAAAAAAGAAAAAGGTTTAAATTTAAACACTCAATTTCTAAGTGGGAAGACTGACAAGGACCCTGTAGCCAAATAGCTTCTTACAGCAGATTTAAATCTTCTGTGTGCAGATTTAAAGCAGTTTTTTATAGCATGGCAGGTACAATACTGCACCCTTACATAAAGCTTCGCAGAAACAAGTCAGGCCCATAAACACATTCACTTAACTACTGTACAGGGCCCAATGCTCCTGAAAGGTACATGGACCCAATTTCAGTTGCTAAGCTTATAAGGGCATCAGAAAATTCCAGTCCCCGTTTAGTCTGAGAAAAGAAACAAACAGCAATCCTATCCCAGTAGATCCCAAGTTAATTCCCTCCAGTTTCTCCCCTATCATAACATTAAGTGATTTCTTAATAAAATGCTGCAGTAAAACTTGTGAAATCAGATTCTGGCAGAAAATCAAAGGAAAACTCTTCATGGCAGCTACTTTCACATAGCCAGCCTCCTGCCTACCTTATTATGTTTTTGTTGGTGTCTTGTTTTTGTGTCAAGAACATGATAAGGGCTTTCCGAGTCTTGGTTGATGTAATATACAAGTCTTGAAGGCAGTGTGATTTCTTTCTGCATTGCATTGCTGTAGCTGATATTACTGCTGCTATTCTGTTGCACTGGATTGTCTTCAACTGCCAGGACTTCCACATTTTTTTCTGCAGTTTCATTCCAATGCGGAGCTGGGGGGGCAGGAAGCACAAACACACACACATATATATACCCCACAAATACGTAAGCACTAAAACTAATTTGTCCATTACACAAAGTTTTCTCTTTCTAAGCAGGTAAGAAGTGGAGAAACAGTAAAGCAAGTTATTTCAACAATGAAATGGCCTGGATCGATTAATAGCCAATAAGGCTTACACAATCATGTACTATTCATTTTGATTTATGTTTTATATGTACATTTTCTAACCAGTCTCAGATCTATACTTCTAAGTATTAGGGAGGGGCAGAATAAATTTGAGGGAGGAGTCATTAAATGCACATGCTCAGGGGTCCTGACCCTCATCTCCATCCCTTCTCTGAGTCTACAGAAACTCAACTCAATTCTGCCTAGTGGTATCCCAGCTGAGAGCCAAGAACACTCCTAAGATAACTTTTGAGTGCTGTATTCATGGGCACATAATGTTAATTGATTTTTTTTAACAAAATGGACAGTTCCTTTTTCTTTTAACTTTGAGATGAGCAAAAATTCCTTTGCCATATAGGGATGCAGACACTGGCAGCTTTCCAACTTCTTTTCTTTTCCTACCAAGGCCAGCTTTCTGCTTTCAGTGTTTTCCAATTATCAGTGTATTAAACGTTACATTAATTGTTCATATTATAATAACAAGCACTTTGAGAAATCACAACCAAAGGTTGTGCACGAAGTAAGTCTTCCACACCTTAATTCTTTGGTCCCTAAAGTATGCCTCCCCCACCTTAATCCCAACAGCAGTGAGTATACCCTGTAGGAAATTTGAGGAAACAACCCATTGCCACTACGATTACATTCTCCCCGCATTCACATTAAGTCTCCCCCACGCAAGAAGCAACTTGCTCCCTCGCTGCACTTCCCATGCACTGGTTTCCCCTCCGCAAGTTGCATAAAGATCACTGAGGGTCCCAGGAGCCACTAAATACTTCCCAGTGGAACCAACAGTTACTGGAATGGGTTTTCAGCTAATGCAAAACAGAAATGGACTTCCAAAAGTGAACTGGAATCAATGGGGGTTTGGGTATGAGAAGGGTGGAGAGGCAGGCAGGGAGGCACGGAAAGGCCGAGCCGGGGACACGTCCGGAGCGCACGGACCCGCTTGCCCTTCGCTTTCCTCCGCAAGGCCCAGCGGGGTAGGCAAGGCGAAGGGCACGGGGCCATACCCACCGCTAGGTGCAGCAGCCCCCCAGGCGCGGGGCCGGGACGAGGAGCTGAGCGGAGGCAGCAGGAGTAGGACGAGGAGCAGGCGGCAGGGTGGCGCGCGGGCCGGCACCGGGCTGGCGGGGCCGCGGCGGGGGCCGCAGGAGGCGCCGGCAAGGCTGCAGCCGGCCAGGGGCGGCCGCCGGGAGTTGCTGCCGGGCGGCTTCATGGCTCATAGCTCCCGGGCGCCGCTTGAAGTGGCCGGCGAGAGCGCCGCGCTAGGCTGCGGGGCGGCTGCGGGCGGAGCCGGTCACGCCGGCTCGGCGCGCATGGTGCCGTGGCGGGCAGGGGGCAAGGGGCAGGGGGCTCGGGGCTCGGGGCTCGGTGATCGGGGATCGGGGCTCGGGGCTGGGGGCCCGGGGCTGGGCGGCGCCCCCTCCCCCGCTCGCCTCTCAGCCCCTCCGGGGGCGGGCCGCAGAGGAGTCTGGGGGTCCTCTCCAACTTGGAACCTCCCCAGGGGCTGCTCCCTCCCCGCGGCGGGCGCGGCCACTTGAGCGACTGCGGGGGCTGCCGCCGGGCCAGAGGATGCTGAGGCGGCGCACGGGAGCGAGCGGCGCGGGGACGCGCGGCGCGGGTGTGCGCCCCGCCCCCGAGAGCGCGCCTGAGCCGGGCTTCGGGCTCTGGTGCTGATGCTGGGTGCTGATGTCGATGCTGATGCTGCTGAACCCTGGCACAGGACGCACTGCGCATGCCCCATTGGGGGTGTGGAGGGAAGCAGCCGTGATGCAGCATCCCAGGCAGCATCAGAGGTGATGGTGGCACCTCCAAGGATGGGGGCGGGGGAGGAGGGAGCTGGCAGTCAGGGATGAGCTGGAGGGGAAGAAAGAAGAGTGCGGGGGCTTCCAGTCCAGAGACAGGGATGATTTGTAGAAAACCATCAGCCAGGGAAATCGACCTGCCTTTTCCACCACCCCAGACCTCACACACCCCGTCCTATTCCAACCCCCTCCTGCTAGGGATAAACTAAGGCCAAGCATGTCCTTCTTAACCCTTTGTTTATTTCCTTCCTACAAGTAAATATAAAGTATTGCAGCTGGGGAGGTAAAAATAGCGCTGCTCCTCATTCAGCTGGCCTGCAGCGGGTGGCACGACGGCTGGTTGCGCGTCGCAGGCTGGCAGGCACGCTGGCGCTGAGTGGCAGGAATCCCCGGTGCAGGGGCTCTGGGCCTGGCCCGGTCCTCCCTGCCTGTGCCTGGGGGCTTTGACGAAAGCTGATGAAGCAGATGACGGTGTTTCCTCAAAAGTTCAGAAAGTATGTCTGGGCGTATTGGGGAATAACTTGGAAATTCTGGTGGGGAACAAATGCGGAAATTAGAAACCGCGTGCGTGTGTGGCAGCTATCTTGGGAAATCCGTTGTTTGTCAACCATGGGGGTGGACATGCATTTAGGAGGACACATTTCTATTTTTGAGATCCAGTCCTGACTTCTGCAGAGAAAGGGGAAGATTTTCTCTCGCTACTGTAAAAAGCGTAAATCCAGGATCCCTGACTTAGGTGGGTTATTCGGCCACTAAAATCTAATGGCTTCAAATTAGAGCCTGTGGCCTACTTCTGCCCCCAAACTCCCATAATGCAAGCATTCACTTATTCACCCTCCCAATGACAGTCTGAGTAATAACAATGTTATTTTACTCTGTTATTTGTATTTAAAATGGTGATGATAGCATCTGCTGGGGGAGGGGCATCAAGAATTTTATGATTAAGAAGAGTGTGAGTATAAAACACCATAGCCACACAGAACTCAATGTTAACCACCTCCTCCACCCCCGCTTAACAAAGAGATATAGAGATAAAGACAGACAGACACACACACAGAAACCCCTAAGATCACATAGCTGTTAGAGAGTTAAATACTGATTTTAGTTCTTTCTTTCTGTGTCAGAGGTAGGATATTATTATACCGTATTTATTCATGTGAACTTGTAATTGATGATACTTCCCCCATATGAGGGCAACAACAGTTTTCCTTCTTGTTCACCATTGTGTCCCTAGAACCTAACACAGTGTTTAAGGCACAGAAAAATATCTTGGAAAATATGCAATGAGTGAATAAATAAATGGACAGTAACATAAGCAGGAGTCACACTTGAGGCAAGCTAGTGAGCACTCCGACCTCCCTGGAGTTCCTGCTTGCAGGTCAAAGTTCCTGGGGGTGTCTCCCTCAAGACAAGCGTGTCCTGGCTAGATTTTCCCAATTTGTATTTGATATAATGTAGATCCTAAAAAAGGGTCTGGCAGAAAGGAAGCCAGAATGGAGTTATGCAAGGAATGAGAAGGGAGAAGGAAATGAGAGGTGAAAAGTGCCCGGATGCAAGTTACTTGAAAGGCATCATTTGCAATTTAGTGACACCCTCTCAAAGTCTGTTCCAATAAATACACCTCCAGCCAAACAGGAATGACTGAACACCCACCAGTTATAACCCACCATTTCATGCGTTTGAGGGTACAGAATGAGGATTCAATTTAATTTCTAATAAGGAGTGGGTGTGTTTACAAAGAGGGATGTTGTCTTATGTACTATAATCAAAGGACTCCATTGATTTACAGAACTCTCATGTTTATAGACATTGCTAGAGTCAAGATAATGTACCAGAAATGAGATAGTGAGTCAGAGAAAATCACTTACAAAAAATTTATTGGAAGTTTCCTTGAACAATATATGTAACGGAAGGTTAAAAACAGAATTAAATATTCTTTAACTGGTCAATTTGTTAGATTTAGTAATAGTCTTATTAGGTAGCTTGTAATTTTTATTGTTATAGAGTTTACTGCTAAATACTTCCCGCTGTGCTTTCACAATATTTAGTGACTTTTTTTTTTTTTTTTTTTTTGAGACAGAGTCTTGCTCTGTCACCCTGGGTAGAGTGCAGTGGCATCATCATAGCTCACAGCAACCTCAAACTCCTGGGCTCAGGCGATCCTCCTGCCTCAGCCTCCCGAGTAACTGGGACTACAGGCACAAGATAGCATACCCGGCTAATTTTTTTATTTTTAGTAGAGATGGGACCTCATTATTGCTCAGGCTGGTCTCAAACTCCTGAGCTCAGGTGATCCGCCCACCTCAGCCTCCCAGACCTCTAGGATTACAGGTGTGAGCCACTGCTCCTGGGCTTCTAGTGACTTTATTAATCATTTGGCCACCTGCTGCTTTGCTCTGTGTTCATATATGTGCATATCATCTTTCCCTTATCAAAAAATACCAAGAGCAAGGCTGCTTGGTTATCTCTTGGACCCCAGAGCCGAGTATAGTACCTGGAATAGAGTCAATATTGGATAATGTGTGTGGGGTAGAGGGGCACTGCCAGGTAGGAAAGGGAGGGATTCAGCAAGCTGGATGAGACTGAAGAAAGAAATGCACCAGAAGCTTGAGTGCTGTCATGGCTCTGGTTACAAATGTGTTGCATCCAAGGCCCTCACAGGACCATTGGAGTGAACTGGTTAAAGTGTAGATGCGGAAAACTGCTGCAGTCGTAGGTGAAGGCAGGTGGCCAGAAGGTCCGTGGGAGGCAACATGGACACCAGGGAAACACAATGAAGGGTGCAGGCAAGCAATGTCCAGAAAGGGTGATCGTACTGGTCACAAAAATGGCTCCATTGGTCATGTGAGGGAGACACCAAAAGGCCTCTCCCTGCCACAGTCTGTTTCAGATGACAGAACCGGACCCACTTTGAAACCAGTGAGAAAACTGGCCATGGGCAGGAGCAAGCATGGGGAGGGGAAGGAATATTAGATGTGAAAGGCATCTGCCTCAGTAGGGCTGAGACTCTGGGGGAGGAGGCAGAAGGTGGGGTCTCAGAAGAGGGACCTAGAGAGGGCCAGGAAGCAAAGCAGACTCATAAGAACAATTAGAATGGAATCATCATGTGGCCAAAAAGCCAAGGTGAAAGAAGGTGTGCAGCAAATCGGTGTCTGGTGCTGAGAGGAGGAGAGGTCTTGAGGAGTGAGAGCCGGAGCACAGACAGGGCTGGCACAACAACAGCTCTGGCTCAAGGCAGCTTCCGAGAGCTCGCTGGGGCGGTTCTGTTGCAGAATCTGCTTTAGGTAGGAGGTTCTCAGCCTCATTTTAGAACGGCTGTGAAGACTGATTCTACAGGTGGAAAGTGATACTTCGAAGGAGAGAAGACAATGCATTTCTTGGTGAAAGTGAAAAACGAGTGAGCTTCGTTATTGATACTTTCCATGTAGTTCAGAGATCAGCAAACATTTTCTGTAATGGGCCAGATAATAAATATTTTCGTCTTTGGGCCATATGGTCTCTGCTACATATTCTTTTTTTTTTTTTTCTTTACAACCCTTTAAAAATGTAAAAACCATGTAGCCTGCAAGCCCTGGCTTGTAGCCTGCCATGTTTATATATGTGTACACTCACACACACACACACACATATGGTTAAAATGCTTTCATCAACTGTATTACATTCTATGCTTGTAAGCAGGAAGAAATGAAAAAAGTATGTACGACAATATACATGGCTCTAATTCCAGAAGAGATTGCTCTTCATTGTAATTTAGCTATTTGTTTAATCAATAAGTAGTCTCTAAATTCTTAAAAGATGTTCATCACATGGAGGGATTCCTAAGAAAAGAAGCATTCCTCCTTTTAGAGCTAATTCCCAGATCTAGATATTCAGGGACATGTCAGAAATCTTCACCAAAAAAAAAAAAAAAAAAAAAATACAGTTGTTGAAAAGATTCTAGATGTTTCTTTTGTTTTGCCAAGCTATATTTTCTGGTGAGCAGAGAGATGTTGAATGGATGCTACAGCCATGACAGGTCGAATAATGGAGTAACACATGCACTACAACCCTTCCTGAAGCCTGTCACCGTCTGTGATCTGCCTGTGTGCTTCAGACTCAACGCTGAAGAGTGCCGCAGGACAGGGAGCACACGCTCCAGACACAGCGCTGCACCCAATGTCACAGGCAACATTCAAGTTCATGAAAAACAAGTCTGCAAGTCTGTGTGAATTATGCCACACCGCTCATTAGGAAGGACAGACCACAGTGGGATGGTGTGACTGATTCTAACACTACTGGGGAAAGCAAAAGTATTCATTACCAAAAGTGCAATAGTCATAGACATTTATAGGCAGTAGTTGAACAGACAAAAATGTATCCAAGTGTCAAGCATGAAAATATCCAAAGAAAGGTGTCCACTGAAGAAACCTAAAATTAAGTTATTTTTTTTTGAGACAGAGTCTCACTTTGTTGCCCGGGCTAGAGTGCCGTGGCGTTAGCCTAGCTCACAGCAACCTCAAACTCCTGGGCTCAAGCCATCCTTCTGCCTCAGCCTCTCAAGTAGCTGGGACTACAGGCATGCGCCACCATGCCCGGCTAATTTTTTCTATATACATT
>CAUYRT010056571.1:0-2500 GCA_963574885.1 Lepilemur ruficaudatus
GCGCGTCGGGCAGAGCACTGCGGGGCTGAGCTCCAGCACTCCAGCCTCGCTGCCCACGACGACAGGCACATTTCCCACTGCTGGGCCATTCTTTGACAAACCACTACTGACCCTAAAGTGATACATGGAACAATATGGCTAAAATAATCATGAGTGATAGCACTTTGCCTAACTGCTGAATTAAAAACCACTACTAAATGTAAAAGTTCCAGACTCTACCAGTTGTGAGTGGCATTCACTGTGAACAGTGCGTTTACAGGCTCTGGCCATCCTCTCGTTCACCCATTCCAAGAACAAGCCTGCATTTGAACATAAATCTTCCTTTATAAGTCCACTGTGTCCTCAGTATGGCTCTTGTTCCCTGGCCTGTGGGACAGGGTGTTGTGGCAAAAGGCTGTCTGGGCCAAGTAGGAAGCAAGCACCCAGTACGCACCAGAGTTTGGCGTGGTGGGCGAATTGGTCTGGTTGTTCTGCACAGCTGCCGCTACTGCGTGTGCAGCTGTCACGGCCGTCTTTGCAGCGTAGAGGTTGGCTTCTTCCTGAAACTTGCCAATGTTCTTCTTGTACCTGATTCGTTTGTTGCCAAACCAATTGGATACCTACAAATTGCAGGGACATGGAAGTGAAGGGGAAGAGGGGTCAAAGAGAAAGAAAAAGTCAAACTTTCAATAATAACTGTTGCACACCAAGGGGATATCTTGAGAAACACTCAATTCCTAGCCTACAATCTCACATTCTATGGAGAGTGTACAATGGTTTTAGGCATTCATTTTCTCTTTTGGCAAATCTCTCACACTCTTTTGGAATAACACTGCTTCTTGGAGTTGACCACAGTAACATTTAAGTGGCTGGAAGCACTACTCATAAAAGATATCCAATTGGTATATACCAATTAGTACAGAAATAATCAGTGCCCCTTAAAAGTAGCTGAAAAGCTAAAGGAAACATTTGTTAAGTTAGGTACACAATAAATACTTGAGAATGAACAATTTATTCTTTTTGGGTCTGCAACGGTTTTGGCAGCTATAGAGTAGAATCATGTTTGGTCTGCTGAAAAGAGTAACATCAATTAATAATGGATGAAAAATCCCTTTGTCTCCTGCCTTAGAAAACACTGTATGCCTGCCAAGATGGCTGCTCACGCTCTGCCAGTTAACATGTGGGAAGGTCACAACTTGAAAACTCAAGCAATTTCAATAAGGTCAAATGCAAATGCAGAAGAGCATCTCTGATTTCATCAGGTGGAATATATTTGTCTCTTTCGCAAACTACTTATGATGTCAGCTGGTGTAAATGGAAGAGATTTCTAAAGAGGATCTTGGCAACAGGCAAATTTCATCACATTTCACGGACAGCAAAACTTCAGCCCAAGATTCATGGCTCAGAGTTACATTAGGTGTTTAGGCACCTGTAGTTGAGCCGTATAAAGAAGCGAAAAGCCACACAGCAATTTACAAGAGGGTATGCCTGTTTCCTATATAAAAGGGTCTGACCTCTCTTCTGTTAAAGTAATAGTTTAAAAATACTTTTCAATAATTTCTTAATAATCTGTCAAAGGGGCATGTTGCTGCAGTATGAGGCTGGGTGGTCACTGTTCTACCACAAAGATATTTTTTCCCTAACAGCTATTCAGGGGCCCTGAAGAAAAATAAGGAGTGGTATGTAGTTCAGAGCCTTCCAACTCAATTCCCACCACTGGGCACCCCTGTGGACCATCTCTGCCAAGTCTTTAATTGCTTTGGAAATAGAACTCTCATTCTTTAACCTATGGCGCTCATCCTGCCAGGAGACGCCAGAGAGCCCTGGCCAGGGAGCCACGTGAGGAAGATGACATTGGCCTTGCTGTTGTGCACACGCTGTCCCATTCTGGGGATCACTGGTGCACACACACACATGCAGGCATACTCGCTGAGGACCCATGCAGCAACCACGAGCATAAGTTCACTAGACAGAAACAAGCCAAACCCATCAGGAAGTAAATATGCTACAGATTAGTGCTTCCTAGCTGTTTCTGTTCCACCATCTTTTCTTTTTTTTTTTTTGCCCTGAAGGACTGCATGTATCCCTTATTTTCTTTATACCAAATATAGTGGCTGTTTTAGCTGTCATTTAATGAATCTCCTATGTGCTGAGCACTAGGCAGAGTCCCTTGCATACATTTTTTCATTTAATTGTGACAATCTCAAGGGCTGGGTGGTTGATTGTGTGGGGGGGGTGAGGTGGGGTGGGGGTTTACACAGGCATGACACCTGTCCCAAATCCATTGGCCTTTTTGTCTCTCTCTTTGACTTGTGTGACCTCTCAGCAAGTGACTGATACTTGTAATCACCACCCCTCCTTCCTAGAGCAACTAGAGCTGGCTCTCTGCATGGTTTCCATGACATTACGCTCCTGCTTCTCCTCTAATATCTGCTCCTTCCCTGACACACTAGAATGAGTGTGTGCGTGTGTGTTTTCTCCAAGACTCAGCTCTTAGCCCTCTTCTTTCTCCTTGAGAACC
>CAUYRT010056571.1:5000-121326 GCA_963574885.1 Lepilemur ruficaudatus
TTTGCCAAGCTGAGTGACTCTGGACAGGGTAGTTTAGTTATCTAAGTGTCTCCTTTCATATAAAATGAGAATAATAATAATGTCTTCCTCACAGAATTGTTGGGTATGTTAATGACTTTGGTGCATAGCATTTACACAGTCCTTTTAAGCTATTACTCTCACCCACGTTTTATCAATGAGCAAACAAGAGATCCAGACCACACACAGGTTGCCCTAACTGTGCACACTACAAAGTGTGATGGATCCAGAATTCAACCCCAGAACCCTACGTCAGCTTTTTGCTTTTTTATAATCAGTTGGGAAATGCTTACTGAGCATCTGTTCTAGGCAATACTGTAGTAGGTATTATGAGGAGATGAAAAAAATAAACACCTGGCTTCTGCCTGCCTGGGCTTTACAATCAGGTTATAAAAGCAATGCAATACACTCAAAATAATTACTAAAAATTGCAGGACAGTGATCACACAGTGCGCTATACGGTTATGGACTCTAAGTGCAACAGAGATTAGAGGAAGCGACATCCCAGCAGGTCTGGACAATCAGAAGAGACTTCCGAGGTATGGTGGGAACCTCAGCTTCAATTCAATTCACTTCCATAATACTTTTATTGAAACTCCACATTTCAGAAGTAGAAACCTCCAGAAGCTCATGTTGACACAAACAAGTCAAAAATGTAAGCTGTTGCCTCCCCCGCCTTGGACTATTCTAAGATCCCAGAGACTTTTATTCTCTCTTCTCCTCTTAATCTCTATACCCTCTTTTCATAGTGAAAGACGGAGGAGAAACCATTCTAAAGGAAAAGACAAAGAGGGAATCAAGGTTTGTAGAAGAGGTGACATCTGAGATGTAAGGAACATTTCTACTGGGGAAGGGTTATTGGGGATGGATGGGTCGTGAGAGAGAAGAAGGCGCTGGTGCCTGAGGAGGAACAAGAGCGAAGACAGAAGACAGTGGAAGGACTGGCAGGCTCCAGCTGAGGAAGAGGAGCGCTGGCTCACTGTCTTATTGCTGAGTGGAAGGGACAGCGCTGAAATGGAGCCTGAGATTGCAGACGTACCGTGGGGAATGGGTTCCAGTGAGGCTACCTGAGGCCACGTGAGGCAGCCCTCCCACCCACATGCCTGTCCAGTGTCAGTGAGCTGCACACTTTGTGCTGGAATTCTCCCTAAAGTAACTTTAAAAATCATGGACCCTCTCACACATTTTTTCTCCCTTACACATTTTTTAAGTTGGCATCTACAATTTTTCATTATAAGTCTATACAGTTATAAACAATGTTATTTCAGTATGTCATAAATGTTGACGTTTTAAAATAAAACTGTAACACTATTCTTTAAAATGTATCCAACCAAATATAAATAGCACAGCGATTTGATACCCACTATCCATTTTAAAAATACATAAATTCATTCTTCAAGTCTAAAATTTTGTTTTTTTGTTCTTGAAAGTGTATTTCTATTTCATTTCTCTCCCATATTATCCTAATCTCATATATTTTGATGCTCTACAAAAGAAATATAGAGAAATTGAAATTTTGAAATTGTTTTTACTTCCTGTAATTATAAGGTTCTACATGGTTATTAATATTTCCTTCTGGATTAAGCTACCATTAGTCTAAAATTGATCAAAGCAATACAAATACTTATTTTGATAAATAAAAATACTTTGACCATCAAAAGTAAGGTTTTATCATATATGCATTTCTTAATCAGAGGGGTAGGGGAATTTATACAGTGCTGATGGAAGGAGGTTTGGTTGTCACCAATATTTTACACTATTCCTTTTGGGCACTCGTAGAGGTCCTCATACTTTGGGGCAATGGACTTTAGGATACTGGGAGGAAGTATCCCTCTCTTTGATAAAGTTGGAAAAGGCTAGGTGAGAAAGGGGAGGGGGAAAATAAAAACAGACAAAATGCTTCTATTGCAATAACTTTCTGGGCAGATGGATTTTAGGAAGGAGTACACATATGCATAAGGAAAGCTGGCCATTGAAAACCATAAAAACCATGCTTGAGTCCCCTTTGGAAAATCTTTAGCTACTTTCTGAAGCATGTGTACCCTAGTTTGCAGACTGCTGCCTTCTGTGTGAGCACAGCATGGGAACCCCTCACTGGGTATACCCGAAGAAGATCTTCAGTCGTAAAAACGGGGTCGCTTGGGCAACCACTTCCATATGTCACAATGACCTTTTGCAGCTAGACAGAGAAAAAATTAGCTCTAGGAAATAAAAAACGTTGTGAGTAAAGAAATAACCTAAGTTGCAGGGGTGGGAGGGCGGTAGATACCATTTACTCATTATCTAGCACAACCTTTCTGGAGAGTAAGCCAGCAAACACATACTCTCTGCCCAGGATTACTAAAAATTTATCTTTAAGAAATATTTAGAGATATATGTACAAAGATCTACAGTTCTGTTTATAATAGCAAAAAAATCCCTAAGTTTATAGCACATCTGTATAATGGAATACACTCACTGATAAAAGTTCATGTTGAGGAGAAATATTTATTGACATGGGGGAAATATTGATAATATACTGGAAAGAGAAGAAAAGGGCACTTTATTCTTTTCCTACAACATGAGCATTTTTTGTTGATAAAATTATTTACACATAGACACACAAATGTACATATCTACACACACCATGAATGCACAGGAAAAAAGTATTAATGTGTGTGTATCATTTATAGTGGGTTTCGAATTTCGATTTTTGTGTTTTCAAGTATCATCCAAATTATTTTCAGATAAGCAAGAATTAGGGTTTTTTAAGTTGGAAAAATATACTTTCAAATAAATAAACAAAAAAATCACTGAGAAGTCATCTAACAATCTTTATGAGTTTAAGTGCCAGGCCTTGTACTGGGCTCCAGAGCTACTACAGTAGCTCAATCCTGTTCCTGTACGCTATCTGGGAGGACATAGTTGACAGGTTTGAGAATTCTTAAAATAATTAAAATCAAACTCTTACATTAATTATATTGAAAGTCATTAAAACTTCCCACATAGCTTTGCATTTAAGAAAAATTCCATTTTAAAAATAAAAAGCAAAACCATCTACAATGTTTCTGCAGTCACTGAAAGCCAATTTATTAATTAGCTTTAATTGTATTTTACATTTCATATTCTATCACTACATTTATTATGTTACTAACAACATTAAATAAAAGAGAAAAATTATTCCTTAAAGGCAATCTTCAAGAGGCAGAGTGAAGAACTTTACGGTTCATCCTCAGTGTTGCTTCCTTCCATAAACTGCCTCAGGGAAAGGATCTGCACTTGTTTGGAAAGGAAGCAGCTGACACTAAAACATCACTGAAATTAGCAAACTGAAAATTTATGAAGCACAAATCTTAGAAAAATTAGCCACTGTGTTTTCTCATGTTTACTTGCAATGCATACTTTATGTACTGTGCCTAATTAAATGTAACAGATCATGAAATGTCACAATGCTAAGTCGTGTATAATGGAACATAGCAGCATATTTACATGGTTAACAATTTTACCTCTAACAAATAGTTTCTCCTTAATCAATATGTTTTAATCCCCACTATGTGATTCGATTTGAAATGAGGGATGGAAGCCAGATACTGCTCAATTTTTATTTTTTTATTTATTTTATTTTTTATTTTTTTTATTTTTATTTTTTTGAGACAGAGTCTCACTCTGCTGCCTGGGCTAGAGTGCCGTGGCATCAGCCTAGCTCACAGCAACCTCAAACTCCTGGGCTCAAGCAATCCTTCTGCCTCAGCCTCCCAAGTAGCTGGGACTACAGGCATGCGCCACCAGGCCCGGCTAATTTTTTACATATATTTTTAGTTGTCCAATTAATTTCTTTTCTATTTATAGTAGAGACGGGGTCTCGCTCTTGCTCAGGCTGGTCTTGAACTCCTGACCTTCAGCTATCCACCCGCCTCGGCCTCCCAGAGTGCTAGGATTACAGGCGTGAGCCACCGCGCCTGGCCTCAATTTTTAAACTTGATGTTAACAACTCTAAATCCCACTCTGCTCCTCTCCCTCCTGAGGGTCCACATTCAGTAGTTTCTGTAAGGACAGAAAGGCTGGGCACACTATGGATGACCACACTGTGCACAGTCCCCTGAGAACCCAGAGGACTGCTGGGTAAAAAAGCTGGAGAGCCAAAGAGACCCATGTGTGAATCCCAGCTCTGCAACGTCCTGCCTGTGTTACCTTAGGCAAGTCATGTCATCTATGGTTCTCGTCTCCTGGGATAAACGACACCTCCTTCTCATGAGGCTGTTGTGAATATTAAATGAAACAGCACGTTAAATGCACAGGACTGTTCTTGGGATGTACCAGGCACCCAAAGAAGTTACTTCTCTCTTTTCTTAAAACAAACAAGCAACAACAAAACCCTCTGAAGGCCTATGGTGTATATGCTACGCTTGCTTTCTGCAGGGACTGAGATCAGGTCACTATTTTCAAAGGAGCTTCACATTCTGGGCAGGCCAGTCCATGCTCCCAGTGCTGGTGGGGTATTGGCAAACGGGAATAGGCAGCAGTGAGAGAAGGGAAAAGGAGGTGTTCCCCTGCATGGCTGAGCATAATACACTTCCTACCAGAAAGGGCAACACCCAGACCAAGAGCTCCTGTCAGCCACGTACCTGCTGGGCTACTGTTCTGCACCAGTACCTGCCAGCAATACCTATCCCTCCCCACCCCTTTCTCAACCTAGCTGTTCAGCAGGACAACACATTGGACCCAGAATTTGTAGGAAATTTAGGTTTTGATGCCACTGTACCTATATTTAAACAATGGCTATTTATGGAGAGCTTATTATGAGACAGCTATGTACCAGGAACTTTATATGCATTATCTCATTTAACTCCTTACTGATGCAAAAACTGAGGTCAGAAAGTTTATGTAACTTGCCTGAGGTTACATAGCCTTTTCCATTATGTCTTATAAAATGTGTTTTTCCTTAACATTCTTAATAAAAACTTTAAAAATTATTCTTTATTCAATTTTTTTTCTTTTCCATTGTATTAAGTGGTGAGAGCTACAGAAGTATAGTCTACCTTTTCAGTGCAAAGTATCCCAGCTCCTTTATGGTTAAAATGTGAGCTAGCCCAAGAATCCAACCCATTTTTTAAATTTTTTTCTTTTAAGAAAATAAGCTCCAAATTTATAACAACTGACTTGAAAACCAACTTTTGAAACATATCCTACTGCTAATGGGAGAACTGAACAAATCGAAATTCAGTTTCCATAGCAGTTGAAATAATTTAGAAAGATTCACTTGTCAAGTACAGTATTTTTTTTTATTTGAGGCTGTGAAAAATTTTATTGCCATAATGTGCTGACACCCTCACAGTTTGGCTTTGCCCTTTCTACTCTATGCATGATAGACTGATAACTGCTTGTGACATTCACAAAGAGACTCATCTGCAAAAGTATATAAAACATCAGCCTTGCAGCCGCAGTACATAGAAAATGGATAACACCATTCATTTCCCTAAAACACATGCTGAGGGGTGGCCCTACATTACCACAAACATTTTCAGTTAAAGATTTTTTTCCTTTAAAATTATTTCTCTCATTAAAAAAAAAAAAACTGTGTTAGGTATACAACTCAATAGTTGTCCTTCATAGGCTCTATGAAAAGCCTCTTTGACAGATTTCAAAACACTGACATATAGCTGTGGAACTGCCTCCCATCAGCTACACTGGAAGGTGGAGCCATCTCTCAGGCCACCTACCAGTATGCCAGAATCAAAACTCAAGAACACTCTAAATAATAATGGGCCAGATTTCTTGTCCTGAGAAGTTTCATGTAAATATAAGCCCTGTAGATATAAATCTCAAAATCTATTCAGCGTTCTATGTAAAGAAATCTTACACTCAAGCTGCTTGTTTAAGAGAAACCTCTGTTTATTCAAACACCACTCCCTACCAAATATGCACTGCAATTTTCTTTTCTTTTTAGAAGTCCAGAAAAATTTCACTAAATTTATTTTAAATAGATACACTTATCCTCAAAAGGTGTACTACCCTTTCAATATATATAATTAATTCTCACCAAAAATGAATCACATGTACTTCTGCAGCAAAAAATACATCAAAGGTAGTTCTATCATAGACCTATGTTTATGGAGCCTGGGAAAATCTTGGGGTGGGGTGGAAGAGACCAGCACACTAGTTTGCCAACAATCAGAGCCTCTGCTCCCTTCCTCCCTCCTTCTCTTTCTCTCTCTCTTTTCTTTTCTTTTCATGACAGGGTCTTGCTTTGTTTCCTGGGCTAGAGTGTAGTGGCGTTGTCATAGCTCACTGCAGCCTCAAACTTCTGGGCTACAGTAATCCTCCTGTCTCAACCTCCCGAGTAGCTGGGAATACAGGTGCATGATGCCCGGCTAATTTTTCTATTTTTAGTAGAGATGAGGTCTTGCTCTTGTTCAGGCTGGTCTAGAACTCCTGGCCTCGAGCAATCCTGCCTCAGCCTCCCAGAGTGCTAGGATTACAGGTGTGAGCCACTGTGCCAGCTCCCCTCTTTCTTTTGGATCCTTTACAAGGTTCTGTATGCCCAGAAAGAAAATGCTGGTTGGTTGAATGTATGACAACTAGCATTTATTGAGCACTCATGCTATGTCAGTCCCTGTACTAGGCATTACACACACACACACACACACACACACACACGATCTCATTAACCCCTCAATCCTGTGAAGCAATTATCATTATTTGCATTTTATAGATAAAGGAATGGAAACTCATTAAATAATTTGCTCAAGGTCACACTACTACTAAATAGTGGTAGAACAGGTCTAGGTGATTTTTCTGTACCTTCCTACACTGAATACATAGTTAAAGTTCCAGTTTCTCAAAATACATGATATGAAAAGACAGCACCACTGCCTATGTGGGACACAAGGAACTCAGTTGAGTGTTGGTGAACAATCTGGTGTATCTGCACGGCAATGATCTAACTATATATCTTTAGTAAAAGAGAAGGAAGACTCTTCCTGGACTAGACTTCTCTCCCTTAACCTTCCACCCATTCACCTGCCAATGTTCCAATTGGGGTAACATAGTTAGTCCTTTTACCTCCTTCCACTCCTGGACTCTAAGCTTTGCTAGGGCAAAGCACAAGCCCAGGCCACTGGCTGGCTTTGCCAATGATTCTACTTTTTGATGCATCTTTGACCAAATCATCCATTCCACACACATTTAATGAGTGCCTGTCAGGCACTGTGCTCCCTCAAAACAGTCCCTCTTGCCATTGCCTTTGACCTCCCAAATCCATCTTACCTGCACCTTCACCTCACCTTCCTTCATTCTATGAAGGAAGAATAGAATGCCTACCTTCCCTGCACCTTACCTCACCTTCCTTCACTCTGTGTGTTCTCTTATAATAATAACACTGGTAAACATTTATATAGGGCTTCTTAAGTGCCAAGCACTAGTCTAAGAACTCCACATATATTATCTCATTAAGTCCTTATAACAATCCAATGAGGTAGGTTCTATTATTTTCCCTATTTTGCAGATGAGAACATTGAGGCACAAAGAATTTAAATAACCTGCCCAAAGACACAGAACAAGTAAATGGTGGAGCAAGCACTTGAACAGAGGTGATTTGATTCCAGAACACATGCTTATCTATTTCACACTCTCCTTTGGGCTTCCCTATCCACACTTAAAAAACATGTCTGCTTCATTCCATTTCTAAGAATTCAACCTACAAACACATGTATGACTCATGATCTAAGCACAGTGTTTCTTATTATACTCTATAATAGCAAAAGGCTGAAAATCCAAATACCTACCACTTAACAAGCCTGGTTAATCAACTATGATACCGCCATATAATGGAACATCATGTAGCTACTACTAAGGATGAGATGGATCTGTGAACTGATATGGAAAATCTTCCAAGATATATTGTTAAGTTAAAAAAAATTTTTTAAAAGGGGTAGTGTCCATAAGTATGGCTCAGTATGAATATCTGGAAAGAACAGGTATATCAAGAAATATTTTAGAAAGAATACATAAGACACTGTTAATAGCCTTTGGGGAGTGGGACTAGGAGTCTGGAAGAGAAGGGAAGACTCTGAAAGAACCCACCCTTGGTTTGTTGAGCTCTACTATAAATTTTAAAATTTCATTAATTTCTGCACTTATCTTTCTTTCCTTCTACTTTTTTTGGTTTAATTTACTGTCCTTTAATATCTGGAAGGACATTAAGCTAATATATTAGCTCACTGATTTTCAGTCTTACACATATATATACGCACATGCTCATACTATATATAAATATATACAGTATATACATATATACAAATATATGTACATATATATTTAAAGCTGTAAATTTCTTTCTAAGCATGGCATCAGCCACATCCCATGAGGTTCAGTATACTGCATTTTCATTATTAGTCAGTTAAAATATTTTCCAATTTCCATTGTGATTTCTTCATTAACCCAAGGCTTATTAAATATATTGCTTATTTTCAAACATATGGAAATTTTCTAGTTATCTGTTTGTGATTTCTAGTTTAATTCCACTGTAGTCAGAAAACACATTCTATGTTTTAAATTGTTTAAAATTTATTGAGAGGTGTTTTATGGCCCAGAACATAGACAACTTTCAAAATGTTCTGAAAATGCTTAAAAAGAACATGCATTCTGTAGTTTGTTAGATATAGCGTTCTATACACGTCCATTAGGTCAAGTTTGCTAATCGTGGTATTCAAATCTTCTATATCTGTGCTACTCAAAGTATAGTTCCAGAACCATCAGCATCAGCATTAATCTGGAAGCTTCAAATTGTCAGGCCCACTGCAGATCCTGTGAATCAGAACCTCTGGGAAGGGGGCCCAGAAACCTGTATTCTAATAGCTATCCAGATCATTCTTATGTACGGCAAAGCTTGAGAAGCACTGTTCTACGTCCTTACTGATTTTTGTGCGTATGTGTGTGTGCATGTGCATGCACATATGCCTGCTTGTTCAGTTATAGAAAGGTGTGAAAATCTCCTACAGTGATTTTGGATTTGTTTATTTTTCTTTGAAATTCTGTAAGTTTTTGCTTTATGTTTTTTGAGCTAATGTTATTAGATGCACATAAATATAGAATTACTACATTGTCATCACAATTTACTGTCCCTCTTAATCTCCAGTAAATTTTTTGCCTTGAAGTATTCATTATCTGATTTTATTAGATCAACACCAATTTTCTTTTGGTTATTGTTTCTATGTTACATTTTTTCATACTGTTATTCTCATTCTTTCTGTATCCTTATATTTTAAATGTGTCTCCTATAGAACACATATTTTTCATTTTTACATCCTATGTTTGCCTAGTACACATGAAAATACACAATTCATTTATTTTAATGTGATTACTGACATATTTAGGTATAAAACTATCATCTTACTGTAACTAGCTCTATGAACAAATTTCAACGACCCCTATTTGTTTTTTTAACAATCCCTCTCTCTTAACTAATTACTTGACCTTCTGAGTTGTTTCCCAAAAATGGTGGATTTTCTGTAAGACAAAGGAGCTGAGATTCTGAAGGCCCCTGGGCAGACTTCCTGATGTCGAGATTCACCACCTCCCACAATCTGCCCCAAGGCACGTGCCCCTCCTTTAAAAGCCTATGATCTCCTTTAGTGGAGAGATGGATTTGGCAGCTTCTCAGACAAGATGTCTGTCATATTAAAAAATTCCTTTTGTCTCAATAATTAGATCTTTGTGCAACGAGCAACTGTACCTAGGCCAAAACTCTCTTGTGGTTTTGACAACATTACTAAGTATTTTCTATTTGTCCCACTTAACTATGTACTTTTTCCTCTCCTTTCTTGCCTTCGTTTAGATTGCTTATTTTAAAAAAGTTGTTCCATGTTTCCCTCTTTATTAATTTGAAAGCTACATACTCTTTTATATTCTTTAAGTGACTACCCCAGAGATTACATGATCCTGACTGTCCAAGTCTAACATTAATTGGTACTTTTTCATGAATTGGTACTTTCCTGGAAAATCCAAGAACCTTAGAACACTACCCTCCCCTCATAACTCACAAGGCATTATCATTGTGTATTTTAATTCTACTACATATTGTAAATAAAATAAGACATTATTTTAAGCAATCACTATTCATTTAGATTCACATACATATTTACCCTTTTCTTTGCTTTTCCACTCCTTCCTGCATCTCCCACCCTCTATCTGGAATCTTTTTTATTTCTGTCTGTCTATAAAAAAGAACACCTTTTTTATATTTCCTTTAGAGAGAAAATGGGAAAAATTCTTTCAGTTTTTGACTAGAAATATTTTTATTTCACCTCCACTATCAAAGGACATTTTTGGAAGGACCAGAATTCTTGGGTGGCATTTGATTCATCTTGTTAAAGATATTATTTCACTGTATTATGTAAGGCTTTGTAGTTTCAGTTAAGAAATCAGTGGTCAGTCTAATTGTTGTGGTATTTTTTTTTTGATTTTTTTTGAAGGCAATCTTATTTTTTCCTCTGGCTGCTTTTGTTTTGACTGTGTTTAGTATAGATTCTATTTATTCTATTTGGGGACTGTAGTTGTTCATAATTCTAGGGCTTAGAATTTGCTGTTAGTTTTGGAAACTTTATACACATTATATTTAAAATATTGCTTTTAACCCACTCTCACATTTGCTTAATTACATTTATATTAGACTTTCTTACTGTATTCTCTATGTCTCCTACTCTTTTTCTCTCCTGCTTTTTCTACCCTCTCGTCTATTCTTCAGTATGTTTATTTTGTGATTCATCTCCCAGTTCACTAATTCTCCCTTCAACTACATCTAATCTGCTTTCAAACCCATCCACTGGGTTCTTAATTTTCGTTATTGTATTTTTTTGGTTCTAAAATTTCCATTCAATCCTTTATTATGGTTTCCAGTTCCCTGACAAAATTCTCCATTCTGACTTTCCCCCCCTTGAATACATTAAGCACAATTTTTCACAGTCCTTATCAGATTCTTTTATTTCGTAGATCTCCCTGAGTCTGTTTCTACTGTATATTGTTTCTACTGGTTTCTGTACACACTGTCATGTCTTCTTGTTCGTCTGTTTTTTTCTGATTGCATGCCTAATGTTTTATTTGCTTTGTTTATAAAAACATCTTAGTCTAGGATGATGATATCTTTCTCTACACACAAAAAATTTATATTTGCTTTGTCCAGGCACCTATGAATAACAGCAATCCAATTTCAAGGATTGAGGTATTCTGAAGGAGAATAGCAGAAAAAAATAGCCTTCCAATGCACTCTTGCTGCTAAAATGTAGTCCTAGCAGTCTAAATCCTAACCTGAAGCAAGAGGAAAGAGGCAGCCTCTCTTGGCAGGTCCTAGCCACCAATTCCCATGCTGCCAGCCCTGAAAAGTTGTCAAAAGCACTGTTCAACCTCTCAGCCTCTTAGCTACCATCTTAGAGTTGGCAAATGACACAGGGAAAAGTAGTTTTTCACAGCCTTATTTACTTCTTATCTGCAACTTCTTCCATTCCCAGGGCCTCAACTATGATCTTAAGCAAAGGATCGCCAAGCTACATCTCTAACTTTGACCCTTCTCCTGAGTTATATTTCCAAACTGAACATTTTCCAACAGATACTGAAGGCAATACAAACCTGGCATAACCACCATAAACCTTTAATCTCCCCTCCACAAACCAGCTTTTCCTCGTGTGTTTCCTGTATCAGCTAATAACATCACCATCTTCAATAATCTAGGTTAAAACCCTTAGCTGTCTTCTTTACTCTTTCCTCTTCACATCCATATCCAATTGCTTACCCTAACACCAATTATCAGTCTTAACTCGAAAATACTTTTCAAATCCATCCCTCTGTTTTACTTTCAGTGGCCTATTTTGAACTCTCACCACCTCTTACCTGAATTATGCTAATATAGTCAACTCTAGGTATAATGGGGCAACAGATTTCAGGATCCCTGCATATACCCAAATCTGTGCATATTCAAGTCCCGTAGTTGGCCCTGTGGAACTCACATACATGAAACACTAGCCCTCCACCCATGGGGGTTTCACATCCATGAATAACATATTTTCTATCCGTGTTTGGCTGGAAAAAAACTCTGTGTATGTGTGGACCCACACAGTTTAAACCCGTGTTGTTCAAGGGTCAACTGTGATCTACTGTGTTGTCCTCATTCTAGTGGTTTCCCTTGAAAAAGATCTTACACATTGGTGCTGGAATTATCTTTCACAAATCTGATCATATACCCCACCCCAGAAATCCTTATTCTCATTATTTTATAGTATTTATTACTACATGACATAACATATATTATGTAATAATTATATTATTATAATTTATATATTGATTATAAATCATAATCACTATATATTAACTATGTTTGTGATTATATATATTAATTATAATATGTGCTAATCATATATTAATTATATAATTATATAAGATATACTATATAATTATATATATAATATATATTATTAGAATGTAAGCTCCACAAGGGCAGAATCTCTGTTGTATTTACTGTTCTATATTTCCCCAGTGACTCAAAGTCATTCGTTCAATGAATATTATTGAAAAAATTAACAGACTCAGAACAGACATCTAAATTACTCACCCTTATAACTGCAGACATTTAAACTGCTCAGCCTCGTAACTGCAGACCCTCCCCAGTTAGGCTCAATCTTGGGTTTCCAATGTTACGTCCTGCTAACTAAATCATTTATTCAGCAAATATTCATTGAGTGTGTATGTGCCGGACACTGGGCTAGGCATTGAGAATATAGTGCAATTCTGACCACATGGAGTTTGCCATCTATCAGGGGAATAGCATTTAACAAATCATTACTTAGTTACAATCATGGTAAGTGCTCTCAGGGGAAAAAAAGCTATGAGAATACACAATGGAGGATGTGAATTGGAGGTATCCAGGAAAACTTTCTTGAAGAACTGACATTTGAAGTTTACTTTGAAGTAGTAGAAATTAAGATGTTTATTTATGTGTGTTTGCAGGGATCAAAGTTAGAAAATTCCAGGAAGGAGAAAGAGTATAATAATAACTATTGTTATATCTTCTACTTACTCTGTGATAGACACTGTGCTAAGTGCTTTACATGTATTATCTCACTGAAACTCTCATAATCCTATGAAGTACATGCTGTTTTCATCTAAATTATACGTATGAGGAAAGGAGGCACAGTGAGGTAAATTGGCTCACCCAAGGTCACAGAGCTAATAAACTGGGGAGGAACTGGGATTTTAGTACAGGTTTGCCTAAGTCTTCATAGTCTATAGGGTTAATTCTTATAACATAACCCGCCATACATAATAACACAGGTCCAGCCTTCCTGGACTGTTTTCCTAACATATCTATCTTTTGCTTCTATAGTTTCTTTGCTTAGAATACCCTTCCTCCCAGATTTCTTTCTGTCAGAGTCTTATTCATCGTTCTTTAGGTTCCACAATGTCATTTTCTGTAGAGGAGTTTTCGGATCCTCTCAGTAGAAAGTAAACCCCTCACACTAATCCGGTACAGTGCACACGCACCTATGCACTCCCTCAAGTAACTTTTGCATTCTGGCAGTAACATGTCTGTCTGTCTCCGCCAAAGAACCCTATCTTATTCACCTTTCTTTGCCACGGTGTCACGCAAAGTGTCTAGTACACAGTAGGCACTCGGTACCTGTTGAGTAAATTAGGAAAATAGACAAAAATCCTGATAAATACCTTTGGCTGGATCAAATTAACTTACTTAAACTGTTTGTAGTTTCTACTCTCAAAACCCATGCTTATTTTTGAAAAGTAATGTGTTCTCCACATAATTGACAGAAGAGTCAGGAAAAGAGAAGTCAAAAGAGAAGGAACAAGGAAAGCCCAAGAGCATCTCTGAAAAAGGTTCCTGGGTGTGAACGTCACACAATCCACAGAAGTAGGCAGCCAGAGGCTTGAGCTTGGAACCTGTTCTGATCTGGTGTCTCTGCCCTTTGGGCTACATTGTCTATTCTCAGTTCACTCCTCCCTACCAGCTCTTCACCCTGCTGTGGCCCAGGGGGCTGCCCTGTGCTCCCTCAGGCTTCTAGCCCAGCACTGGTAGGAGATAAAGGGAAAGGAGGTAAGTGTGGTCAGAATATTTATTCCCCTGACTCCCATGCTATAATGCTGCCCTTTCTTGGGGTCTCTCAGTTACTGGCCTTCTCCACACACCTCCTCTGCCGCTTGGATCACACTTGTGTAAATAGGTACTTTATTAAACTCTCCTCAAATTATTGTCACTGTGTCATCTGTTTTCTGTGGGGACCCTGATTTATACATTGGCCTGATATGCCTATTAGAAGCAAGGCAGGCTGGGACCAAAAAAAAGTTGGCAGAGTGTGGTAGCTCACGCTTGTAATCCTAGCACTCTGGGAGGCCAAGGGTGGGAGGATCACTTGAGGTCAGAAGTTTGAGACCAGCTTGAGTAAGAATGAGACCCCGTCTCTACTAAAAATAGAAAAAATTAGCCAGGCATGGTGGCACATGCCTGTAGTCCCAGCTACTCAGGAGGCTGAGGTAGGAGGATCACTTCAGCCCAGAAGCTGGAGGTTACTGTGAGCTAGGCTGATGCTGCTGCACTCTAGCCCGGGCAACAGAGCGAGACTCTGTCTCAAAAAAAAGCAAGGCAATGGAAAAGGTGAGACACAGTGATGAGACAGGTATGAAGAGGGACTGATGAGAATATTCAATTGGAAAGAAGAAGAGAAGGAATAAGCAAAAGAAGCTGAACGGGACTAAAACTGGAGGGACCACAATTTTGATTATGACTTCTAGGTATAAGAAAACTCAAAAACATTAAATCTACGCTGAAAACAGTCTCTCTATCCTTAGTTTGGTTATCATATCAAATGAGTGCTAGAGATTCCCTCAAAGAGGTCAATTCAAAAATAAATATTAATATAATACCTGACATCACAGGAGCAAGCTTTAAACATCATGCTAATCATGGTGCTGATTTTTTTGTAGAGAACAACAACAATAAATCAGAGTCTTCTCCTGTTTTCTTTAAATCTTACAGACATGCCTCATCTGTACTTGATGCTATAGCATCCTCAAAGCTCCCGTTTTTTTACAACCTGCTCCTTTGTCCTTTGTACACTGTTTAATGATGTCCCATTTCCACTAGGACATGTGATTAGAAACTTTTAGAGCAGAGGGTCTGTACCTTCTTTCAAAACAGTGTGAAAACTGCTTTAACAAAATAGCTGCCATTTTCCTTCAATTGTCTCCAGTTTACCAATTGTATACTTACAGTAGAAATCTGCTTCTGCCTTCTGTCTACTGCCAAAGTAACTGAAAAAGCTTTTATGGATAGTTGGAAAAGATACTGTAATTTCGTAGTCATCTTTTTTTTTTTTTCCAGCTCTAATTATTTTTTTAACGGGCTGCTTCTTATTTTAATAGATTTTTTTAATAAGGAAATCTTACTTACAAATTTTAATTAGCTTACTGAATTTTCACTGCTTTGGAATAAGTAGTTTAATGAGTAAAGAGATCTCAGACTACTAACTAGCCTAGAGTCTCCAGAGTAGCTTAGGGGGAAAATGATGCAGCCCTAGTGATATAAGCCCAGATCTGTGCCTCACAAACCAGGACTCTGCAGCCTGGGCCCTGAGGCTGGACGAATCATACTGCCTCTTTCAAGAAAAAAAGTAAAAATTTGGTTTCCCTTTTTATCAAGAATCTCTGTATAAGAACCTGCACCTGACTCACTAAGGCTTGTGACCCTTGTCAAACCACTTAACTTCTCTGAACTTCAGTTTCCTCATCTGTAAGAGTTAGATCATAGTGTTTTCCACACTGGACTATTACAAAAGCAGGTCTTGTGCAGCACATTAAAAGCTTAAAAATGTTAGTTGAATGAATGAATCTTAATGCTGTCACTTAACCTCTCTACCATTTCTGGTTCTCATCTGTTATAATAAAATTCAGTCCTTTCTTTAGAGTACATTTCAATTATAGTAGCAACAAAGAATAAGTTAACATTTTTCATTCTAAAAATACCTAGCAGAGAAAGTAGGGCCAAAGGTATTCAAATTCAAAATTGGAATCATGAGAATAGTTTTTTGTGGCTTAGTAACTTGAATAATCAATGCAAGTTAGCTCTATTCCAAAAAGTAAAGGCATATTAATATCTGCTCCATTAATTAAGAATATGTGACAACTTAAATGTGATTCTCAGTGCATATGACATTTGAAATAATTTCTTCTTTTGTGAATTTTCAGGGCGTTATGCAAAAGAGTAACTCCAGCCTAATCAAACCAAACCTTAAGAAATCAGAAATTTTAAATTCTGGGTTCAGCATGCAATTCTATTAAGTATACTTACAATATATTATTATCACAAATTAATGTAAGACTAACATAAATTGTAAAATTTTCACTTACCTATACCTATTTATAGCTATAATATATTGTGAACTGAAAAAACTATAATATATGTTAACTTACTCTGTCTAAAACCAAACTTCTGATCGTGCCCAAAAACCTGTTCCTCCCAAATGCTTCCCCATCACACTTAATGACAAACTCCATCCTTCCACTGCTCAGGCCAAAAATGTTAGAGTCATCTTTGACTCTCTTTCTTGGACATCCTGTATCCATCCCATCAATATATCCTCTTGCTTCACCTTCACAATATACCCAGAATCCAGCCACGTCTCATCACCTTGACCACCAATACTCTGGTCCAAGCCATTGTCGTCTTCTGCTTGGATTACTGCAACTGCACCCTAACTGGTGTCTCTGCTTCCCCTTGCCTCCCACAGTCTACTGTCAATACAGCTGCCATGGTGATCCTATAAACCTTAATTATTAAGTCAGATCATGTTACTCCTCATTTCTCATCTCACTAAGAGTGAAAGCTCAAGTCATCACCATGGCCTAGAAGGCCTGTGCACTGTTTGGACCCCATAGCCTTTTTAACTTCATCTCACACCACTTGGCTACGTGCTCAGGCCATTTTTACCTCAGGATCTCTGCACTTGTTCCCTCTGCCTGGAATGTTCTTTACCAATTATCCATATGACTTGCTCATTTATCTCCTTCAATCTTTACTAAAAGAGACTTTCTCAGGAGGGGTTTTCTTTACCACCTCTAACCTCCTATTCTCCTCCTCTCCTTTATTTTTCTCCATAGGACCTATCATGTTCTAAACTACCATCTCATTTACTTATTTTATCTATCCATTTACTCACACAAAAATGTAAGTTCCATGAGGGCAGGTTTGTTGTTGCTGTATAAATAACCATTTAGTCAATTAAAAATATACACATAAAAAAGGGGCACAGGTCCTAAGTACATACCTTGATGAATTTTCATAAAGTAAACATGCCAATGAAATCACCACATAGATCAAGAAACATTTCTTCCCCCTTCCAATCACTATTTTCCCAAAGGTAACACTTAAGGTTAATTTTTCTTGCTTTTAAACTTTTTACAAATGGAATCATGCACTAAGTACCCAAACTCATTTCACATAGCATTATATAATTACATATAGTAATAGTTCGTTCATTCTCATTCTTGAATAATATTCCAAATATATAAAAATATACCCCATTTATTTACCCATTTTCCTATTGATGAACATTTGCATTGTTTCTAGCTTATTGTTTCTTAGCTATTATGAATGCTGCAGCTAAGGATATTCCTACACATATCTTTTGGCGAATATATGTACACATTTCTATCAGGTAGGACAGCGTTTGCCTGTTAAGTTCACTGATGTCTCTTCCATCCCTAACACAGTTATCTGGCACATAATAGGCATTACAATACATAATTGTCGAACAACTGAATGGAAACAGTCTTTAAAAATTCTGTTATTTAGACTTAATAATTGACACAAGACTTCCTTGACTTACAAAGACTTATATATATATATGTAGGTTTATAATGCATAATATGACTAAATTAACCTCTGTAAATCTGCCTTTCAAATTAAGAAATACTTTATTAACACCACTGAAACTCCTTGGATATTCCTTCCTGATCCCATCCCACTGGATTCTTCTTTTTTATCATTCCCTTTCTTTTCTTTGTATTTAACCACATATATGTGTTCCCTGACAATATGCTGTTTACTTTGCTTGGTTTTGAAATTGTAAAACTGTTATCATACTATGAATAGTCTACAATTTGCATTTTTCACTCAACATTATTTTTCTAGGATTGACTAGAAATTACATGTGTAGCTATAGATGATTCTTTTTTCACTAGTATAGTATAGTGCTCCATTGTGAGATTGTATCACAGTGTATTTATCCATTTCTCCAGTAGACAATTGGCTTTTTTCAAGTTTTTTGCTATTTCAAAAAATGTTACTATGCATGCTCTTACCTGTGTCTCCTGATAGGAGGTTTTCTAGGGCAATTTCACTTAGAGGTTCCCTATTTATTCTTAATTATTAAGTATTTTAAACACTAGCTGTAAAGAATAAATCACAGTCTCACATACTCTAAGTCTTGCAAAAATAGTGTTCTAATTGCCTGTTTTCAATGGGTTTCAATATTTTTAAAATTAGACATGTAAAGGAACAAATTTTACATTCTAAATTTCATTGTATTTCAGGCATGATCTATATTTTAAACAATGTTTTTCCTCTTTTGAAAGCAGTTGACCAGTCAGGCCTGGAACAGAAATTCTTTACTTTCACTTTTAAACAACTTAAACAAAAGGCCAGTAAGTCATAAGGATAACAATTGCAGTCCTTTATAGTCAAAATGATAATCATTGTTTCCAATTCAGAGATATGGGAGGAGGGATATGTTGTGTGGAAATTAATTTTTTAGGCAAGAAATAGGTAAAAAGAGGATGAAATTGTCATAATTTAAACTGATGCTTAAACTGATCACTGAAATTCTGTGTTTGAAATGTTGACCTGGAAGAAACAAGGTCAGAAAGTTTGCTGTTTAGGCAGAGGAATAATCTATGTTTATATTATTTCTACCTCTCTACCACTTCTTCAGCAATCGCTATACAAATTTTAAAACCTAAGAAAGCTATTTTTTATATGGAAAACAAGTGAAATGAATATAGTAATTAACTATTTTTTAAAAACTAGTAAGTGGGTTCCTAGCCTATTTTAGAAGTGAAAACTCCCTAGTTCAGAAGAGCCAAAAGGAAACCTTTTATCACTCATTTCACAAGTATGTACTGAAAACATCCTATTCTACACACACAGTGCTAGGTACTATGGCTAATGGTAAATCCGGATTTTACTGCTTTAGGAAAATGTATACAATCTGTATAATTCTCTAAAGCTGTGTATATTACACAAGCATTAAAAAAAAAAAAAAAAGAATACACCATAACTTAAATTGGGTCCATGAACATTCAAACTCTAAGTCAGAGAGTCGCCTGAGAGCCAGAAAACCAGACTTGGCATCACCATCAGGTGTTCAGCATGAGCCTAATCCTTTCACTAATGTTCACGGAAAACGCACACACCATAAAAACTTGTTTGAAATGAATACACTTTTAATTTGGTCTTCCAGTCTGACCCAGCGTATTGTACTGTTCCTCAGTATTTCAAGTGGCAGTGAGTACTACGTAACCCAGATAATGTTTTATATATGTCTGCGTAAGCTGGTAAAACAAGTCAATTATATTCCATTTCAAACTGAGCAAAAGGAATCAAGATACACCATTATTTCATAAGAAAATGACAATATACCTTAAATGAAATCTTAATTATAAATCAATGTTTGCTCTTGAGGTTCTATGGAAAATAATGCCAAAAGAGGAGCTAGAAATCATCTTAAACCCAGATCATATTCCCTTAAATAACAATGACTTAAAATATTGATATGAGACCCTCATTGGTGTCTGAAGGGAATCTTTAGTATCTTGGACTCCAGATGTACAGCAGGAATATTTATTTAGAATCTACTTTTAAAATATGGTGTCATGTAACCCCTAGGGAACACTAACATTTCTGCCAAGTTTTTCCTTAAGTTCTACTGTAAAAACTCATTGGTAAACTATTACTTTTGCATATTACAAAGAAATGCAGTTCAGGCTGCGCATGGTGGTGGCTCATGCCTATAATCCCAGCACTATGAGAGGCCAGGAGGGAGAATCACTTGAGCTTAGGAGTTCTAGTTCAAGACCAGCCTGAACAAGAGTAAAACCCTGTCTCTACTAAAAATTAGCCGGGCATAGTGGCACACATTTGTAGTCCCAGCTACTAAGGAGGCTGAGGCAGGAGGATCGCTTGAGCCCAGGAGTTTGAGATTGCAGTGAGCTATGATGACACCGCTGTACTCTACCTGGGGTGACAGAGCAAGACTCTGTCTCAAAAATAAAAAAAAAGAACTGTTGTTCAAATGTCAATCTGTAAACAACAATACAAGTATTTAAATAAAATTGTATTTTAAAGGTAATAACAATAGCCTATACTTATTTTTTAAGGAGGTACAGTTGTTTGTATATAAATGTTTCTAATCTTCAATCCAAGTATCAGTCTATTTGACTAAAACTAACGTATTTTTGTTAGAAGACGGCAACTAACTTTAGAGACACAAATTATTACAAATATCCATTTTTTAAAAACCCCAAAACTCTGACAGGCATGAGCTTAATTATTCTGCTTAATGGATAACAAGGAGGCAAAGAAATCCTTGGGCCTCAAACATTACAGCATGGTTACCAAGAAGGGGCTTGGTGAATTCCTCAAAGCATTCACCAAAGAGTTATATTAAATTTCCTTTCGGCAACAAATAAATTGGTTTCTCACTGGTAGAAGCTTAGGTCAGTCATCTAAATCAGGGAAACCAGACATACATGCCATTTATTGGAGAGTCACTTAAGTGTAAACTGTCTCTCCCCATGGCATGTTTATGTCTTCTCTACAGAAGATTTATACTGGGGGCTTGGGATGGTGGTAATTTTGATTCCTTGCCACCTAGGGTTTAAAAAAATTATCTAAGTTTTAAAATCTTGCATAAAAATGTAGAAATGTCTAGATTTTCTTTCTATCTTCTCTGATGATGGCATATCTGAATATCAAATTTGATGAGAATGCCCTGAGGAAGAAACGGGGTTCCTGTATCAATGGGGAACAAGGACAGACCCACAGAGCCCTCTCTCACCTGTGACACTGTGATGCTGCATTTCTTGGCCAGCTCTTCTTTGGCTTCTTCACTGGGGTAGGGGTTACTGAGGTGTGAGTAAAAATATTCATTCAAGATTTCTGTGGCCTGTTTACTGAAGTTACGCCTTTTCCGTCTATAACGAGAGTGGAAAAAAGAATCACAGTTACAATCAGCATTAACCAAAGAGGGATAGATTACTTAGGATCATACAAAAAAGTATATTTCTATTTTTATAATCCTTAGGGTCTAATTTATTACTGTGATACTGTAGATTATGTTCTAGGCATCCTCCAAAGTGCTATTTAACTTAAGATGTAGGATCACTAAGAAAAATACTAGAATATGAAGCACAATTAATTTCATTCTTTAATGTATTCAACAAATATTTACGGGGGACCTAATGTGTTCTAGGTATTCAGTGGAGATCCAGTGGGAACAAAACAGACAAGGTCTACCAGAGAGCTTACAGGGAATTGGAGGACTAAGGGAGAGAGTAGAAAGATGGGGGAAGAAAAACATTAGAAAAGTACCATAAAATTAAATAATTACAAATTAGGATGCCCATGTCAAGTATTATGAAGGAAAAGTATGAGATACAATGAAAACGTGTAAGAGGGAAATGTAACATAGATTATGGAGTAAGGAAAAATTTCCTTGAAAGAGTGTCATTTGATCTGAGACCTAAAGAATGTAAAGGAGTTAGTCAGACAAAGAGTAGCAGAAAAGAGGATTGGGCAGAGGAAACAATCCTGAAACAGAAAAGAGCGTGGCAAGTCTAAAAGGATAAGGGAAGCTGAGCACAGTAAAGTACAGGGAATGTGTGAGATGAGTCTGGAAGGATGGGCAGAGGCCAGATTATAAAGGCTTAGTGGACTCCATAAGAATTCTAAGATTTTAAGTGTAATAGGAAGCTATTAATGGTTTTATGTTTCATATTTTGAAAAGATGGCTCTGACTGCTGAGAACAGTTAAAGGAAGGCATGAAAGGAAATTCAAAGAACATTTAAAGAGACGTCTGCATTGGTCAAATTGAAGATGGTAGTAACTTGGCACAGGGTGACAGCAATGGAAATAAGATTCAAGATCTATTTGAAAGGTAAAAGCAACAGGACCTGATGATGGATTGGATGGTAGGAGTGGGTAGGGGAGACAGAGAAGGAAAGTGAGGGCAAAAATACATCAAGAAGGATTTCTGGATTTTTCTGCTTAAGCAACTGCCTAGACTGAGGTATGATTTTCTTCACAAGAGAAAGAATAGAAGACGACAAATTTTTGTTTTTGCTGGGAGGGGGGTTACAGAGTGTCAGAAAATCAAGTATTTATTAACAACATATTTCAAGTAGTAAAAATATCATTTATATTTAGGTTTTGTTATTAAAATCTTAAAGAATTCCAGCCTGAAAATTAGGATTTGTCAGAATTCACTTTAGATTAGATAGATACTCCAGTAACTGGAAAATACCTTCCCCAGACAATTTTCTTAATACTGTCTTCCAAATAATCCTAATGATCTTCTCAATTGTGATATCCTACACTCAGAAAAGACAGAGTCAGAAAGCATTTGTAAAGGTATGCACTTGTATGAGATTCTTCTAGTTAAAATGATGCTACTAACATGGCAGGTTAAGTATGTGATCTGTGTTTCAACATTACAGGAGAGTCAAGGGAACAAGAAATCTAGCTCTGATCAAAACATTTCAGGTTTAATAATTTTTTGGAGGATTAAACCATTGTTTCCTAGGGGATGAAGATGAGATTCAAGATCAATTTGGGGATTAAAATCAATAGGATTTGATGATGAACTGGATGGGGGAGGTGGTAAGGGAAGATAGGGAAGAAAGTAAAGGAAGAGAAATACACCAAGAAGAACAGCAATTAGCATTTTTACAGTAGTCATGTATTGCTTGAGGAGGTGGGGGTACTTTGATGAGGCATACTTTGATGAGTAGGTGGGTGGGTGGAAAAGGTCTAGAATAGATATTGAAAGTGTCAAACCTACAGGCATTACCTGGCCCACAGACATTATTTGTTCAAACCATACAGTAATGACTTGCTCATAAAATAGGTTTCTGACTTCTTAGGAAAACTGGAAGATCAGCCACACCAGTCCCACATTCTCAGGAGTCAACTATAGGCTAAAGCTGAGTGACGGCTGTCTCCTTAGATACACACCCAGCTACTCTAATCCTCCCTGCCCCTCAATGCATCCCTGACTTAGCCATTCCACTCAATTCCATTATACGTAAGCCTGTGCATTTGTAACTCCCAGTCATAAACATGGAGCCCAGCAGCAAGGCCCAGAGTAGATGGGAGTAGATGATGCAAGGGCATTTCTTTGGGAAATGGGGACTTGTGAAAGGAAGGACAAGAAGAAACACATCTAGTAAAGCCGAAAGAAGTTTGGCTCACATCTGTTTTGCCTAGGGATGGTTTTAGGAAACACCGAAAAACCTCAGAGAACAGAGTATCTCACCAGACATTTTGGCTATGTCCAAACTACAACACTTCTATTAGATAAGAGGAGAGGGATCTACACAAATTTATCTCTAAATATTCTGCACTAGTACATACTTTGGCTTGTCCAATTATGAAGAAAACATGAGCTTGGCATAACAGAAGCCAAAGTGAGCAAGGGAATCACATTATCTGACTGAACATGTTTGCCTAGAGCAGAGCCACTTGCTTTCTCAGTGCAGAGGGCTTGCTGGGAGGCACTACACGAAGAGATGGAACCAAGCTCAGTATTTGCATGCACTTGAAGGCACAGAAGAGAATTTGGTCTTATACGTTATTTATTTTTTAGAAAAACATCCTGTAGAAAGTGCCCATTAAGCATTTCCCCTCAGTTTCACTCCCCCAGGGTCCACCACACTCTAAATGGCTATGCCTCAGGCCAGTGAGCAGTGGCGTGTCAGTCCCAGGGCTGTGACCCATCAGCATCACAACATTACTAACAGCAGTCTCTGCAGGAGAAGGGACTCTGCTCCAAGCTCTTCCACTCTCTCATTCTTGCTCTGCTCATTCTAGGCTGTTAACATACTTCTTCTTCGTGGAAGAAAAATAAATCATTTAGGTGTGTACATTATGAACGCAATTACGTAAAAAATAAGCATGCGTGTTGACAAGAACGGAAAAGTATCGGCAGAAATGAGGATAGCAATTATGTTACGAAGGTTCCTTTCTATCAGACATACTTTTTAATATCTTTGTTACATAATGCTTTTTATTAAAATGCTCAAATTTGACAAATAATTTTAAAACACTTTTTGCTTTATGATGCTACCTCCCTAACTCTGACTTGAGCTGTTAGAAAGTGTTAAGTGGAAATATTCATTCATTTGGTCAGTCAATAAATTGTTTTTTTGTAGCCTATAATATGTAAAGCATTTGCTAGAACTGTGGGGAATGCAAATATGTTAAGTCTTGGCTGTTGCTTTCAATGACTCTGGGGCTTACTAGGGGATAGAAGAAATGTTTATGAAAAACTACAAGAAAAGTGAGTCTGCATGAAGTCTAGTTTGGAGAATTGTATAAACGGAGTATAAGTGCTCAAGGGAAGGGAGGGATGGTCCAGTGGGGTAATTAAAGTGGACTTTTTGAAAAGGCAGCATTTAAGCCAGGCCTAGAATGATGAGCAAAGTCTCATTATATCCAACAAATATGAGCACTGGCTCCATTCTGGGCTCTATTACAGATGACCTCACAGATGACAGCTCATTACTGGTGACCAACTTAAGAGAGTTTGTTATGGCAGGCAGGGGAGTAGGTGGCTAGACAGAGGAAAAGAAGGAATTCTAGGCAGAGAAAACACATAAGACCAGAAGGCATCTCATTTCTGGAAGAAACACAGGAAAGAACAATTTAGTGATACATAAACAAGAGCACTAAAAATGTTCAAACTGTGATCTAATAATTTCATTCCTGAGAATTAGTCCTTAGAAAATAACCCTAAACACCACAAAGATTCAATGTATAAAGATTTTCACTGAAGTATTAGTTTCAATAAACATCTGTCTAAAATAGCACCCTCTCTACATTATTTTCTCTCCCCTTGCCTTGCTTTATTTTTCTGCATAGGACTTATACATTTTTAAATCTTACTGTTATTGAATAGAATGCTATCCTATATATTTGTTCACTTGTTTATTGTGTGTTTCTTCAAGTAGAATGTAAGCTCAACTGGGGCAAGTATGTTTTATTTACCATTATAGCCTTAGCACAAATAAATATTTGTGGAAGGAAGGAAGAAAGGAAGAATTTATGATGGAAATTAATGGGAATAATTTAAATGCTCAAAAATAAAGTAATGCTAAGTAAATTATTTATTATATGTCCATTTTTAAAATGCTTTTTAAAATTAGAGCTTATATTACATGAAAAATGTTTATGTTTTTATGGTCAATTACATAAAAAGCAGAACAAACTAAGCATATTAAATCATCAAAAAAAACATGTCTTTTAAAAATCCCCCCAAACAAAAAAAACAGAAGGAAATAAACTAAAACATTTATAGTGACTTTATTTTCTAAATTTTCCACAGTGAACATGGCATTTTTTAAATAGAAAAAGATAATAAAACTTAAAATCTTTTCAACAACAAAAAGTAATGTAGGCAGGAACAGGTTGTAGAAGGGCTTAAGTGTCAGGTTAAGGAGTGTGTGTGAGTTATCCAACATGGGGAAGCTACCGTGGTTTTTAAGCAAAGCAATCAGGACATCACAGTGATATTATGGAAACAGAGAAGGGATACAGAGGGGAGTAAGACTGGGGACGGGAGACTAGCAGGAGGGCACTGTGCTAGTCCAGGTACAAGGGGATGAACAAGGAAACATGGAAAGAAAGAGCTAATGTGAGAAATGTTGAAAATGAAGCACAGGTGAGTTCTAGTGACTAACTCAGTGTGAAAGAACAGGGAATCAAAGGTGACACAGAGTTTTGCTTAACTAGGAAAATGGTGGAATAATTAGGTGGCACATGTTTTCTTATTTGGCTCTAAGGAGGAGCTCTGGCATAAAGACTGTTCCACACATGTTGTTTTCCAATTAAGAAGCTAACTTAGATATTGCTTTACCATTGTTAGATTTGAATAATTATTACCTCTGTCAGATTTCAAGGGGAAAAAGAAAAAACAAAATAGAAACTCCTTTCCAAAGTTGCAGATTGATCATAAGCTTTAGCAATGCCTGAGAGGCATCCCTACAGAGGCAGCATATACTAGGACACTGACAATTCTTCTGTTCTGTCACTCAGTAGGTCACCATATACAATTTATCACCATCTACAATTACAATGCTTTACCTAACTCCTGTGAAACTTGGGGAAAGCTTCAGATAAAAGGGAAATTTTCATCCTTATAGGAGAAACTGATAGGCTTTCTTACTTGATTTGGAAATACTGAGTTTGGGATTTAGTGGTAACTGCTATTAACTGAAATAACACTTCCTTTTTACAAGTATCAATATTTCCAAGTATTTTCTCATAATATGCACAAGAAATGTAACATAAAGAAATTCTTATAAAATACCCTTTGTTAAAATAGTTACATGCAGAAAATTATCCTTAAAAATACTTTTTAGCATCAGAGTTGAAAAGCTACATATTCCTAAAGTCATCAGTAGGAGCAATAATCCTATTCATTTCCTGAGTCACTATATGGGCAGCTAACAACATTACCACTCCCAGACAGGAAGGGGATTGACAGCACAGGCACCATGAGGTGAATTACCTGTCCATTGTACAGAAGAGCTCTTATAGACAAATTAAAGAAGAATCTGATACCAACTGGCCGGTTTTACAGAAAATAATATACAAGAATTGAAAGGGGGATGGGGGAAAAACATGCAATAGATTATGGCCTCACATACCTGGCATCAAGGAACCTTGATCTTAAAATCATAACTGCTTCACAAGTGCTTTGTTTGAGCTGCATCTGAATGGAACTAAATTTTCGATGGATGATGCCCACCATTCTTTCAATTTCTTTTGGGGAAATGGGACGTGTTCTACTCTGTTCTCGGAGAAGGTTCATCACATGTGTAGTGAATTCATTACATGCCTGTAATGGGGGAAAAAAATCACTCCTTAGGAAACCATATTTTATATTATCATACCCAGACATTAACTCATCTGAATTTCCACCCCATTTGCAATCATCAATGGTGCTATGCAGTGGGTAAGGTAAAATGAAAACTAAGCCTCTTGTGAAATAGTAGTGGTAGTTACGTGGGCAGCAAGAATTCTGACACTATCAATGGTCAGACATACAAGGGAGACATGGCACCCAACTGCCCTTCCCACCCACACTTGTCCCAGTTTCAAAATGAGGTTTTTCCATTGGAGGATCATGCTCCCTACCAAATCCTATATATAAGCAAAAATTTATGTTAATTGTTAATACTAAGTACCCCCTATTTTCTCTGGGGTTTTCCATTTATTCAACAAATGTTTACTGAACGACTATGAAGTTCAAACTCTTCCAAGTGCTAAAAGGGACACAGAAATGAATAAGATGCAGACCTGGTCTTTGGTGAGATAAAGTACATAAAAAATTAATTTTCACACAAGGTAGTTAGTACAAGGTCTAATAGGAGGATGTTAATAAGTGCTTCATAAGTTCCAAGGAAGGAGTGATCTCATCTGGAGGCTTCATGGTTTGGGCTTTAAAGAATGGGCAGGATCTTTGAAAGGTGGATAAAGGAGGAATTCCAGGCACAAGAAAAACTCTAGATATAATAGTATGGAGCAAGTTCAGAGAATATCAAGTAGGAAAAGCCAGAATCTATAGAGAAGAAGAGGGGATTCAGGTTTGAATTAGCACAGAAAGGGCCTTGCACACCAAGCATTCCAATGATCTAGTATAATTTAGCTGCAGTGCAGGCCCTTAGTGATATAAACTGTAAAGCAGCTCAACTCTTCAGGGGAGGAGCAGCAGGAAAATAAGGATGAGACTTGGGTCTCAAACTTTTTAGTTAACAATCCTCAGAATTCTGTCTCTTTTAGTTCACCTATATTCTTGTTCTATAAAACCGTAATTGGGCCTACATTGAAATCCACTACTGCCTTAGTAAATAAAGCATCAGTCTATACTCCTGAAAAAAAAAAAAAAACGGCTTTTGGCATTTTCCTTAAAAAGACAGGATGGGAGATTCTGCATCTTACTGCACAGGTGCCCCTGGTAGGGTGAGCAGACAGAACAATCATTGATCAAGGCAGGATACATTTTGAAGCTCTAATAATGCCCACTTCCCTACAGATATCCTGAACATTGCTCACATAGAGCACATAATGGTTTTTCTAACTGCTCATTAGAGAACTAACCTTTCAAGTACACTGGGTATATCACTTACTCTAAGCTTTCACAGAGCTTTTCTACAAATATTTCTAAGGTGAGGTAAAATGAGTCTTGCTGACCATTTATTAAAAGTTTTTTTAAAAATAGGTTTTAAGCCTTAAGAAATATTACATTCTTTGTGAGTAGTGACCCTATGTTATACTTATGAAATTCTTTGGAGTGTAGAATTGTGCAATATGATAAAAATCTACAGATTGGGGGGCTTTAATACTACAATTCACGAGTGACAGTAATGTCAGTTAAAATCCATAAATTCATTATCCCTGTACCATAAATGAAGAATTCTTAACCAAAAGCCCATGGATGGGTTTAGAATATCTATGACCCCCCTGAAATCCTATAGAAGTTGTAGGCACATGCATAGTTCTGAGGGCAGAATCTGTAGAGTTTTTGTTTTTATTTTCAGATTCACAGTCCATAACTAAAAAAGGTTAATAATTATTGTCTTAGGTTATGATATAGTAAAACATTAGGGAATTTTTTAAGACTAAAATCAAAAGTTATTCTATCTTTAAGGATGAAACCAAAATTTTAAAAAGTAAATTTAAAATTTTGTACACTAAGCTTGATTTCTCTCCACTGTATGCACCAAGGAAAGATCACATGAAGGCACATTGAGAAGGTGGCCATCTGCAACTCAAGGAGGGACCCCTCACGAGGCACTGACCCTGTTGTCACCTTGGACTTCCAGTCTCCACAACTGTGAGAAATAAATTCCTGTTCTTTAAGCCAAAAAAAAGAATTCTTTTCCCCTGCACTATATTATCAATTTAAATTATCTTATGCCAAACTGAAAATAAGTGATCACCCTGCCAAGAAATATATGCACCTATTTTTTTCTTGAAACTTCCTTAAGGAGATGTTTGTATAACCTCCATATTATATAATTTGACAAATTCTACCCCACAGTTTGCTTATCAGTAAAACAAAGAAAATTGAACTAGAACTATTTCCCCAAACTGGGATTAGCAAATCCTATAGTTCTACAGCTAGTTCCACAGAATGTTAACAGATAGCCCAAAATTACAGTATGTTTGGGAACTGCTGGATTAATCAAAATTTTAAAAGAGTTTTTTAAATAAGATTCCTCAATATTTCTATCCCAGTATGTATAATAAATCTTCAAGGAGAAAGAATATATCCAGTTTTTCCCAGATAAATTTGGCCATAAAACCTCTTATCTCTAGAGCAATGTTGTCCAATAGAAATATATTGTGAGTCATATATGAAATTTTTAAATTCTGTAGCAGCCACTTTAAAAAAATTTAAAAAATAGGTGAAATTAATTTTAACAATATATTTTATTTAACCCAATATATGAAAAATATTAACATTTCAACACATAGTCAATTTTGAAAATTGTTAATGAGATATTTCATTCTTTTCTTGGGGTGCTCTTTGAAATCAGTATGTATTTTACATTTAGAGCATACTTCATTCAGACTAGCCAGACATCAATTGCTCACTAATTATGGGGCTAGTGGCTACTGTACTGGACAGCACAGCTCTAAAGCACCTTGCAGACCAATATGCCAAGAAAACTCTTTAGGAAACACTGTATCAGGGAATCTTTGATATATATTTTTTATTCTGCACCGCTACACATTCACACAAACACACAATAAAAGCCAGTTCATTTAGGAATGTCCTTGATGAAGCAGCAGAAATTATTCATCTTGTTACATCTCAACCCTTGAATATGTCCTTAATATTTTGTGTGTCAAAATGGAAAGCAAAGTAAAGGTACTTCCACTGCATTATCGAAGGATGATTGCCTTGAGAAAAAGCATTTGTAGGGTTGTTTAAGTTGTGAGCTTAAGTCATTTTTCTCATGAAACATCATTCTTACTTGAAACAATTTTGATAAATTATGATTGTTCGGAGTTGGGTATTTAGCAGATATTTTCTCAAAAATGAAACAAGTCAGCCCATCATGTTGAGAATAGCTGACAGAATTTGTGCCAATGATAAAATTTTAATTTTAAAGTGAAATTAGAATTTTGGAACACTTGTATCCATCATTGTGAGCTTAACAGTATCATATTAGACTTTCTGATTGAGAGTTGATATGAATAAATATGATATTTTGATATTATATAATGAAATGTGTCAACATTGGGAAGATATGCATAATTTTGTGAACCAGTTATTTCTGAAATGATCAACTCATGATGTTACAAAAACACACACAGGTAGGAGATCCATTCAAGTGCAAACTAGACAAATGGATTTTAAAGTAACAGAGTACAAAAAATTAATTGATATGGTTTCAGATTTTATATTGTAACTAACTTTTACAAAACTATGATTTGTCAAGTTTTGGTGTAATACCAAAAAAGAATATCCACAATTATCTGAAAAGGCTTTTAATACACTCCTGTCTTTCCCAATGACATATCTGTGTGAAGCCAAATGTTCTTCACATATTTGAACCATATGACAACAGATTGACTGTAGAAGCAGATATGAGAATCAAAGTGACTTCTAATAAGCTCAACATTAAAGAGTTTTGCAAAAATGAAAAAGCAATGCCATTCTTCCTTCTAAATTTTGAGGTTTTTCTTGAAAATACTGTTTTTAAAAAGTTATTTAGCTTAATGTATAATAGCTAATTGTTATTTATAAATCAATTAATACTTTGTTTTTTTCTAGTTTTAATTTCTATTAAAATAATTAGTGATAGATATAACCCACTAATCCAAAAGCATTAGGAAAGTCTCCAATAATTTTTAAGATTCTAAGTCCTGAGGCTGAAAAGCTTGAGAACTGCTGTGCTGGAGTACAGAGCATTTCTAATTTGCACACACAACATTGCTAATTCCTATAAACCTAGCTCCCTGATGACGGTAACATGTATTTATGACAGGGCGTATGCTTTAGTAAATAATTCAAGACTCCTATGTGAATGATACCTGAGATGTTAGCTCTTTTAGTTTTTGTCTGGCTGGATTTTAATCTCTCCAGAATGGATGTTTGTCTGTGGTTTCTAAGAAGCAGCCAAAGGCTCATAGGAGAAAAAAGGGTTAAAAACAAAAAAGTTTCTGCATCTAAAAACTCATAATAATTTCCTAAAACATTTGCGGAATGTCTCACAACTTATTAAGTGAAGCCATCTATGAATGCAAATGCTGATTAGCAATTTGGCAATAGCCCAACATTCACAGAATTCACATAGCTTTTCTTTAAACCAGTAGTTCATACATGATTAATTAGAACATCTCATTTATGTAGTGTGCACTTTAGCTCATTACTCTAAGTAAAATTCGTTAAGTATTTACATCTAGATAATTAAAATCTGGGTACACCCTTAAGAAAGATGCATACACTTTAGGCAAAGTGATTTTTTTTCCTTATACCACTGAAAGTAAATTACAGCCTCATTTACAGCATCATCTTCTGTACCAGTTTCTGAGCAGAGCACAGTGCTGACTCATCTCCTACTCCTTAAAAGGTATACATTTTTAAACATATAAATGTAATAAGAATGATCAAATACTGCACAGTTGTTTGGAAGGGGCACCCAACGACATACTAGTATCAATGCTATTTATAATGTAGAATGCTCACTTCAAATATTTACCATATCTTCCATTATACCTATAAGACTACATTATCAAAATAGACATTTGAGAAATTTATCATTGCCTTATTGCTTTTCCAAGTGAAATTTGCAGTTAAGAACTTTCTGGTCAATGTCCATAATATAAATGCAGATATACCTTGGTTAAGCAGAATATTTGAGAAATAAGAGTATTGATTCCTTGAATATTCTGATTAGTGTATCAGCAGAAACATCTTTTTCATTTAATCCAATTACTGAAAACTACTTAGGATGCATTTGTGTGTTTAAAACATACACTGCAATAACATAGTTAATATAAAGCATGGAAGGTTTCATCTGATAAAAATATTTTCAATCAATTCTTATTATGAAACTTTCTCCTTTGTCATTTGTTCCTTTCTCCTTAAAAATCCAAACTAAGTAATAATTGAGGATTTAGGATTTAAATAATGCTTTAATAATATTTATTGGCTAGTAAAACTATCTCCTTGATATTTGTATTTATTTGGTTTATACACAAAACTAAAGTTTTCAGTGTTTCCTTTATTTGTGGCTTTTTTAGGTTATGGATTCAAGATTCAACCTCCTTCTTACATTTAAGTTCACAATATTGAATGTAAAATTAAAATCAGGCAGTGGGCAAGCATTGATTTTAGAGGAAGTTTTATGATGGTTCAATGATCAGATTTAAAAACCCAATTGGTCTTTTGTAACCATCAAGAGAAACAGATCATAATATCCCTGTATTCTAAATTCCACTTCTGACAAAAAATAAAATTCTTTTAAAAAAAGTAGATGTGGCCGGGCGCGGTGGCTCACGCCTGTAATCCTAGCACTCTGGGAGGCCGAGGCAGGTGATCGCTCAAGGTCAGGAGTTCAAAACCGGCCTGACCAAGAGCGAGACCCCATCTCTACTAAATATAGAAAGAAATTAATTGGCCAACTAAAATATATATATACACACACATATATATATAAAATTAGCCAGGCACGGTGGTGCATGCCTGTAGTCCCAGCTACTCGGGAGGCTGAGGCAGGAGGATTGCTTGAGCCCAGGAGTTTGAGGTTGCTATGAGCTAGGCTGATGCCATGGCACTCCAGCCCGGGCAACAGAGTGAGACTCTGTCTCAAAAAAAAAAAAAAAAGTAGTTGCCTCTCAAACTTGCAATGCAACCATTTTCTAGATGTCTTTATAACCTTGTAAGTAACTAGTCTACTATTATAGAGTATGAATTTATTAAATGCTTATTAAATCAATAAATTCTTGGTAATTTTATGAAACTAATATTATTTTTTGTGTCATTATTCTGCAAGCAAGTCCATACTCTGATTCCCTAATATAGTTCTGCCTTCTCATTGCCTGAATAAATACAAACGCTGCTTCCAAATAAGGTGGAAAAAAAACAGAGTATTCAAATACAAAACAATTTGTTTTATTAATCAAGTTTGTGGTCATAGATAAGTAGAGCCAATAAGCTAGTAACCTAGAGAAAAATAGGGAATAATCAAACACTCCTTCCAGCCAAGGAAAAGGCCTGGCATGAAAGCCAATAAGAAATAAAACTTCCTTGGAGTAATGAATGACAAAGCCTTGCTTGGGAACATGAAATATAAACTTTACATGAGGTAGTATCCTTTTGTCTATCTTGCTTAACTATTAAGAAGAAAGAGCAAAACAAAATTAGGAGTTTGCAGGCTGTAAAATTTCTAATGTGATAACATCAGCATTTTTTAACCTGATAAAAATAAAATTCCTTTACAAGCAAAGGTGATTTTGCCAGCATATCCAAAGATATGCCTTAACAATGGTTTAAATTTTGCACCCATTCACCATTCCCCCAACAATTCTCTGTAATCTGTAAGTCCTCCAGTAGGCAAATGGTACCTGATTGGTCTTGAGCACATTCAGAGTATATGCTTGGTATCAGTGCTTTGCCTGATTTGGGATGAATTCAAAAGACATCTGTGAACTCAGAAAAGAGGTTCCCAGATGCTTGGGAAGGGTTGGGACCCTTGCAACACTTTTGCCTTCAGCAAAAATGTATTTCAATATAATTATAGTAGATAGCTTTCAATATGTCATCTCCATTATAGCAGTTGTAAATTATGAAGTGAATTGCCTGTGTACAAGCATTTCTTCTGGTGCAAGCAAAGTGGGAGAGCTGTACAGAACATGATGTATCTTTTCCTTTTTAACAGAGAAAAAATGTCGAAGTCAAATCTCATTTGCAAAAACCAATGTGCCCATTTCCTTTTGGTTAAGAGGTAGAGGAACCAAGTAAAACCCGCTCAATTGAAAGCCTTCAATTCTTAAAAACAAGGCTTCTTAGGACCCTTGGCTTAATTAAGTTCATGAGAACTCACCTATTCTAATAGTTGGGCCTTTAATCATACGAACATATTGGCAAAGTACAGTAAAGGCACAAAACTTGTAACTAATCAACAAGAAGACAGAGAAGCAGGCAGGTTTGTCTCTCAGCTAAAGAGGGGGACAATGTATCCACGATGAAGTATTTATAAGACAGTTTGCTGTAAGCTTTGTAAAATTATCATATTCCTGCTGGGTGTCAGAATCAACAAGAAAATAAAATAATTTTGTTTCCTTTCGGGTGGTAGTAATATTCAAGAACCTTACTCTAATATATATCCCATGCCTAACATCTCAAAAGCGTTTATAAGTGAATTTAGATGGTTATCATCAAGAATCACTAAATCTGAGCCTATGTAATAGAGACATATGATCAAAGAACATTTTCTGGGGGAAAAAGACAGGATTTTAAAGACAATACCATGTTTAAAACACACACATAAAACTGAGCCTTGCAGCTTGGATTTAATTTTGCTCAAACTGTAGCTCTAGTCTGTCTGCCTAGCTTTGTAAGTGTGGCTGTGCTCATAAGATACTTTAATTTACTGCAGTGGTGGTGTTTGTTAATTTTATAGCAATCTAAATCTAAACAGGCTTCAGATACATTTTCATTATAGCTTCACTGCAAAACACAGTATAGTGAGTAACTTTAAGATTCCAATGTAGCTTATTTCTTTTAGTGAAAGACTCAGCACAATTTTCTGATGAAGCCTCTGCCTTAACATATATGTTCTTCCTATTTACTAATAAACTTTTTGTCACTCAGAGTACCCATGTTCACTTTTAGGAGGAAAGACATAATTTCTGCAAAGTAATCAAAATAGTTGTTTTTCTATATGCTCTATTTCCATTTCAAATGCAATCCAACACGGGCAAATCAGAGAAAACCAGAATGTACCTAAATTATTTTCCAGCTCTACATGAGTAGCAGCATAATTAAATCAAAAAGGATGACATATTGTCAGAAACTGATTTCAATGTTGGATTCTGACACTAACTAAATATGTGACACTGGACATGCCACTTAACTTCTCTGAGTATTATTTTCTCATCTATAAATTAGAAATTACAATACCATCTAACTTTAGAAATGCCACCCATTCACCTCACTTAGCTCTGTTTAGCCCTTCTAGTAATACCAAAGCATATCCCTGAAAGGTCCATCTCAGATAAAGCCCTTGTACCCTAAAGAAATCAAAAGAATGTTGACTGTTTTGTGTCAAAATTTACTAATCCTAAAAACTTAGGAGAACTACAGACTCAAGAGCTATAAGAGCCAGCCCCCAAAGACAACTCAAGAGAATTAAATGCTACTATATCATTTCTAAAACAATTCAGAACAGGAGAAAATTTATAAATTAAAATTCTGCTGACTTTGCCAACTAGTCATCAAACACCATCTATTTGCAATGCTGCATAGATTTTATATATCCATAGTTTTCCATCTGAAAGCATTAAACATGAGAAAGGAAACACATATTTAAATGGTTATTAGGCTACTGATTATATCCAGAAATGATTTATGATTACATTTTTAAAGTCATTATTTCCCAATTTGATATTTAATCCAAAAATTTTAAAAAATACCTTATATGTACATGTATATATTTAAAGCCAAAATCAAAACAAAAAACCCAAAACAAAACAAAACAAAACACCCCTAGTGATTTGATTCTGTTATCAGACAGGATTAGGGTTGCCTAAAATCTCTTGGGAATTCTTTAGGGCATTTCTGAAACTGAGACTCAGGACCTTGCCATTGACTGATGCCAGCTTCCCTCAACTTCCAGTAGGGCTATATGGAGAAAGTAAGGAAACAGGTATGAAGAAACATGACAGGAGATAGTAAGGAATCACCTTAATTTCTTGGCCAAAAAAGTGAGGGCATTTGGCCTATAATATACATCTTTCCATGCAAGGTGTGACTGGTGGTATTTACCTAGTCAGTTTATATAGATGTTTTAGCATAAAGTTATACAATTAGGATTATACTACAAATTAGAACTATTTTCTACTGTTTATGCTCAGGGCAACCTTTTCAACTATGACTTATTTTGTTTACTCTCAATTATTCATGTCAAATCAGAAAGCTGGATTTTTTTCCTGTACATACACAAGATAATTTTTCAAAATTCCTATTTGCATATTTTCTACCAAAAGTTATTCCTACAAGTGAGACTAGAGATATAGTTTAGGATCCCAGAAAGTCCTATTCAGAAAATAGAAAACATCTTATAATATTAATAATTTATATTACATGTTAACATAAAGCTACATAAATTTTTCTACCCTCCCTCAAAACACACTCACCTGTGGGATAGAACTAAGCATTTGTTTAATATCATCATATCCAGAATATTAGAAAAAGCAATGGGAAAAAAACAACATATACAATTGAAACTACACAGGGAATTTGGAAGAAAAATCAGTTATTAAAACCGATCAGGGGTTGCCAGGGATTAGTGGGGAGGAAGTGATGGAAAAAGAGAGTGATGAATAGCACAGAGGCTCTTTAGGGCAGTGAAAATACTCTGCATAATCCTATAGTGGTAGATACATGTCATTATACATTTATCCAAACCCATAGAATAGACAACACCAAGAGTGAACCCTAATGTAAAGTATAGATTTTGGATAATATTGGTAAGTCAATGTGGGGGTTCAGCCCCTCTGGTGGGAGATGTTGATAATGGGGGAGGCTATGTATTGGTGAGGGCATGGGGTATGTGAGATATCTCTGAACCTTCCTCTCAAATTTGCTGTGAACCTAAAGCTCTAAAAAAATAAAATCTTTTAAAAAATAACCACAAAAAACACACCAGGATCCCCACTTCACACTAAAGTGCATGGACTTTAAGAAGTGCCTGCCTAAAACAGGGAAGTACTTACAGGTGAAATTACATGCTATCTAAGACTCGCTTTAAAATACTCCACCAAAAGGGGGAGTAGGGATAGACAAAATAAGATTGGCAAAATGTTCGTAACTGTCTATCTGGGTGATGGGTATCCAGGTGGCTCTTTATTTTAGGTTCAACCCTATGAAATTACCATATTCAACTGTTTTTACCCCCAAACTTGGCAATTTCATAGGATTCAACCTAATGCTACTTTCTTTATTTTTGTGTACATATAAAAGTTTCCATAATAATGGGTTTTTTAATTACCTTCCAAATAAGAAATTTTATCAAATGAGAATTCCTCAAACTAAGCAGCTTTTTGGCATTATACTAGCTACTAAAATATATATAAAATGAACCACCAAAATTTTACTTTATTACACTGAATCTAAGACTCACTTATTTTTCCCAACATTTTAACATCTCTGAAGTTTGGAAACATTTTACAATTAATGTCATATTATGGTTAAACTGTCAGTGTTAATTTTTCTTGGTGGTACATAAAACAATGATGCAGCTTAAAATCAAAGGTACCTTAGATTCAATGAAGTACGGTTAATATCGTTGCCGAGGACAGGATTTTTAACCCATATTCTCTTTCTAATCAGGAATTTAGCACACAATACTTAGTATTCCCTATCCCAGGTTACCCAAAATTATCCTGGGAAGTCTCATCCTCAGAGAGACATGCCAGAACCTGTGTACTTTGTGAAGTTCCCTATAATCTGGCAAATTTCATAAGAATTAATTCCTAGGAGGATTCTGGTAAAACCTCACTTTGTAACGCTTCCCTTCAAAAGTTGTTAAAGCTTATGAACACGGCCAGTGCATAAACGTTAATTACACAGAGCTCTGAAGAGCACCAAGTGGTGAGGTTAAAGGGGAAGAATGATGTGGTAGCAAGGGCATGTGAATGTGACAAAATGAATAAAACTAAAACAAGTAGATGGGATAAAATAGGTATAGCTTCACCTCCAAAATCTCAAAGGGTCCTCATTTCATGAATTCAACAATTCACTTGGATTTTTGCATTGACCGTTATTTATTTTGCTCTTTGTGTTAACACCTACCCCTCACAGCCCTCAGGATTGGTTAGCACAGTATAACAGAAGAGCAATAGAGAGTTTGTGCAGGACTATGAGAGTGGCGGCTGCTGACCTGTTCATATTTCTCCAGTTCTGTGTGATAGATTTGTCTGATCTGGGTCAATTTGGCTCTGTAATCTGAGTGTTCAATAGAGTTATCTGAAGAACCTCCAGAGGCTGCCGCGGCTGCAGCTGCTGCCGCCGATCCCCCACCTTTCTCAGGACCTGAAACCCCTTCTGCCAAAAGCATATTGTCCAGTCTCATTAACTGGGGATCGGGAGGGTCCTCCTCTTGGGCTCCTCTGATGCTGAGACCTTCAAGGAAAGAGAGAGACAGAGAAGAAGCGAGAAACAGAGGACAAACAGTGTGAGTATTTTATTTGAGAAAATGATCAAACAACATCAGTGCACTATAATTCATGCTGAGAACTTCATTGTTCACATTTGATCAATAAGCTTGAGAATGAAAATTATTTAAGATATTATTTACATACATCCCAAAATTTCTAGCATCTCCCTGCCCCCTCTACACACAATTTACCCCACATTGGATCCTTAGAAAAAGGCAACTCTATCTCCAAATAAGATCACATTAAAATAAAAGAAAAAAAGAAGAAAAAGGTAACCCTAGCTTCTTGGAATATTTTAATCATCCAAGCTTAAAAGCATAAAATGGGAAGGAGGTAAAAAATTAAAGGTTTCAAGAAAGAAAGAAAATAATTGCAGGGATTGCAATTATTTTGCAATGAAAACTCATGAAAAGGTGGTTACTTTGTCTTTCTTTACAGCTGGAGAAACAGAATTAAAATTCCCACAAAATAATTCATAAGCTATAACCAAAACTGGAAAATAAACAGGATTAGATGAGCTTTTCTGTCATGTAATTTCAGAGAGAAATACCTATATTATGAGGTAATTAGCTGTATTTAAATATGTATATTATTAAATGAATATTGTTAAGCACATGGCAATACAATGGTGGGCCCAGTAGTCTCAATCTAATTTTGCTTTTAAATCAAGAACTTCTTAAGTGACGCCCAGTCAGCAACCTCTCCTGAGTACTATAGATCACAGCTGACAATTCATAGGTTTAATCAGGTCACACAGGCTTTCTGCCAAGATGTTTTCAACAACACAGAAAACAAAGTTTTAAAATAATTATCATGGCATAAAAAGCACTTAAGTCATGACAGCTCAAAATCAGCATTTTCATTAATGTGTAACATAATCTAAAATATCCCAGCCCAATTAACCTCTGTAAATCTGTTTAAAAGCAGGTTCCCCACTCACTAGTTACAGGCTTCTTGAGGAAGAGGTGAAAAGGAAGTTGGCATCTTGCATGTTTGCATTTGGATTCTGCCTTTTGTGTCTGTGACTGTTGTTGTTTATCCACAATGCTGCACACTCTGTGTCTAGTGTAACTTACATGACAGTAACACCTATAAGCTGCCAAGTACTCAACTGATCACCAGCTCTGTGATTTTATATGCTAACCTAAAACTACCACCAATTCTTTTAAGAACACATTTAATTCCTAGATGCCCTGAATTACACCCACAGCATGACAAAGCTCTTGGTTGTCTTAACTCAAACACGGTTTAATTTCCTCCCTCAAAACACTTTAAAGCTGTCACTTTCATTTAAAAATATACTTCAGAATAATTAATAAAACTAACTCACCATAATTTAAAATTATATCTGTTGTCTGTTTAAAGGCAAATAAATAAGTTTGGGCAATTATAATACACTAAGATAATACATTTATTTAGGGTAACAAAAAGGTAACTCTTTTATAAGATAAACTCTGTATCAACACATTGCTGGCAATTAAAGATAGGCAAACATAGATTTGCTATTTCTTCTAGAACTAAAAGGAACTGCTTAATACTGTTCTAAAACTGCCATATACTGGTTAAGTTGGTATTTTTAATTTAACATCTGTGATTTTCCTCCCTTTTGATTCACTTTGTTAAATGTTAAAATTTCATGGCCTGGACATGCTTGTAGTTCACATACCAAGTTTTTTGTGCATTTGGCATACAGTGAGGCCTTACTGAGCAATCTCTTATCTTGCTCTTTGGATTCCGTTTCACTTTATATTATTTGTTTGGGAGTTCCTTAAGTTTCACCTTTTTTAACTCAATTTTTATGTGTCTGTTGTTTCTTTCTTGTATTTACAAAGACACTGGTGCTTCCCCTGGAAATGTGTGGGGTTTCTTTTTGTTTGTTTTGGAATCAGGGTCTCACTCTGTTGCCAGGGCTACAGTAAAGTGGCAGGCACTGCAGCCCCAAACTCCTGGGCTCAAGTGATCCTCCCATCCCAGCCTCCATAGTTGCTTAGACTACAGGTGCACGCCACCATGCCTGGCTAATTTTTTTTAAATTTTTTGTAGAGACCAGGATCTCATTATGGTGCTCAGGCTGGTCTTGAACTCCTGGCCTCAAGGAATCCTGCCACCTTGGCCTTCCCAAGGGCTAGGATTATAGGTATAAGCCACTGCGCCCAGCCTGGAAATGTGTTTTTTGTCTATCTTCAAGGTTCCTCCAGGTTTCTAATCTTCCCCTTGTACTTAAACGCATTCATCTTTTCCCTATGCACATGTGATGAGGTTCTTTAACAGATCAACTTTCACAGTCAAAATGATTACATTTCCCTCCACAGGTGTGGCAAACAAGAAAAGATACTCAATGACTAACACACTAAGAAGCGAACCTTAAGGGAGAGAGAAGTAAATTCATCAGAAAAAAATGCAAAAGGCAAAAACTAATTAGCCACCTATGACACTTTTATGCATATCTAATATGTATATAAACCATCGCCATCATACCAATATAAAGCAACCCATAAACTTGATATCAGACATAAAGAAAAATAAGTATGTATTTTCAGCAACTATAACATTTTTCCTCCTGTAAAAATGTTTTCTCTTCCAAAATCATACGTAAATCAACACTAAAGTGTTTGCTTCAAGAATAGGAAAAAATGTTTTAATGTAATCCTTCTGTATTTACTTTATAAATTATGTGCATCAAATCTCATCAGAGAAATCATTTCCTGACAAAAAGTCCATACTCCTTGGATGAAAAGTACTGCAGCACTTTGCAATTAGGCAATGTGGAAAAGGCTATTTATCAATAATGAAGTCATTTTCATAACTACAGTTTGAAAAGTGAAACAATTTTTTTCTCTATTAAGCAAAGTAATGATTATAGGATCTCTAAATAGTAATGCCTGGTTTCCAAATTATTTTCAGTTTGAATATTTCTATTTATTTTCTTACTTTACATTCAAGTTATTATTTTATTCCTTATCCTATCTAGCTATCCACTCACTATTACTTAGTTTACTAACCTTCCGAAGTCACGCATGGCTTTTAATCGTAACACCTACTACTCTGGGCACCCATAAACATTTTAATGATCCTAAATTTGCAAGGGCCAGAATGAATTGGACTGTGTGGTTATCAAAAGATCCTGACACCTTCAAATTGAAACTTTGTAAAATCAACACTTAAAAATTGGTTATTCTTGTTTTTAATTCAAAATATATTTATACTGGAACACATAGAGAGGTTTATAAAGTTTTACAACTAGGCTCTTTGGTCATCACAGTATTATGAATTTTTTTTTTTAAAAAAACCCTATTTGCAATCTACTTATGATCACAACATTCGTTTCAATATCCCTAAGATTTAGACAAATCATACAAACACAGTAAAACATTGTTTAACAATGAACTTGGCTTTGTTATAAGCCCACAGTTTTTGCATATCTTTCAGCAAATCCTAATTAGCTGTCTTTCAACATGCTGTGCACCTGCCCCACAGATAATGGGAGAGAGCATCTGCATAGACGACTGCATTCGGAGGGCAATAAATAAATTACGGGTCAAAATTATTACAAAGCTTTCGCCAAATAAACGCATACCCTTCACAATTCTAAGCTGCAGATGTGAAAAGTACCTAAAGCTCACTCAAATGGTATGATTACGGGGCTGTTTGAGTTTAATAATCTGACTGTAATTCAGGCATTTTCAACAGCTCATTAAGGGTTCATTAATATATAGGCAAGCTTTTGAATTATAAATAAGCAGATTAGAAATCTGCACTGGCTGGATTGTACAGTAGTAGCCTCTTGAACATAACACCTCTGTAACACAATGAAGGCCTGACCTGAGAGAATGAGGTGCAAACACATGGCTCTAACTAAGCTTTGTGGCTCTCTCATTTCAAGACCAAACCCACTGGACCATGACTAACCTCTTTCATCCAGGACTGAAGAGTAGCTTCAGACTACTGCTATTTCAAATTGAGTATATTCTACACGTGGTTGTGAATGAGACATAACTAAGATCTAGCCCTATAATGTTTCCATAATAAGGGAAGACAGACAATATTCATGTTAATGATACATAAAAGTTATCATCAAATCATTTTTACTTTGTAAAGAGTGTATTATTCAGACCTGCTGAGAAACAAAAAGCTATTATGGAAACTTGAGTTGTTTGATTTTTTTTCTCCTTTTTTCTCCTAATGAACATACGATAAATCAAGGCACCAAATTATTTATAAGTGTAGGCAGATAAAATCTCCGTAATTTTGCTCTTTGATGGACTTCTTTTTGATTTACTCAACTATCACATCACAGTCTTAGTTCAGTAGAAAATTTTTTAGCTGTGTGATATGTAAAAAACACAGACAGATCAGATATTTTCAGCCGGCCCTGAATTCTTTACTACTTTGAAACAAGTAACCATTTTAACATTTTCAGGTATTCTTACAGTTTTCCATAGATTTAAAAGTAACAAGTAGGACTGTAGTCAGAAGTTACAAAGCTAATTAATGAAAATACTAACTTTATTTTCTGTGCTTTCTTCATTTAAAAATCAAGTCAGCCACAGTTTGAGAAACATAACCCAAATTATAGATAAAGAAGAGAGATTAAGACAAATGCGTTGCTACTTTTTTCCCCAAGCATATAAAAGGTAAAATAATTTTCTACCCGAAATCCTTAAGAAGCAGTTAAAGTGTGAAGCAGAAAACCTGAAATGAAGGTCACAAACTCCATGGTTATAAGATTTGACTTGAAACAATTACTTTTTGGTTGTGAAAACTGGGATATAATTTGAAAACAAAGTGGAGAAAGACACTGAAAAACCCTCAAGCCACCACTGTCTAAACTATATTTGTGTACTGGGTTTGGGAGGTTGTGGTTCCCAGATAAACAGTGGGTGAACCGTAGACAGAGCTCAGGAGCCAGGCCCAAGTCCAGGGAAGACAGACACTTCAGTGAGCTCTAAGAGAGGAGGAAAAAGCCAATTGAATGGTATCAGCACATCCTAAAGAAAGAGCTGGAATAATATCTGCACCTGAATTTCACTTTCTCCTTTTTAGATCTAAAGATGAGGCTTATAATGAAAGGAAGAATCATATGATTTTGTAGGTATTCGTAGAAAGCAACTGTAAAAATAACTCATTTTTAAAATATTATCGGGAAATGACAGATGATCTAGTTGCCTATCACAACCTATGGCCCCAATGTCCATCCCACTCCAGCTCCAAATCTCCTTTTAAGCCAATGTTAGTGTCTAATCCACTGAATATGGCAGTTATATTACAAGCTAATGTCACTTTCACTCCTATTTAAGGTGACTGTGTGGTGTGTGCACGTTTTTCATGTCAGGTATATTAAATATAACACGGCAATGCACTGCACATTTCCACGCCAACCTAGTTGTCACTTTCGCTTGACTCATTCTCTATTGAGGAAAAATGCAGCACTGGGAATTTACAAGGCTTTTCAGTTAAATGGACATAAATCACAGGTTTCATTCAAACCGAATAATCACTGGCCATAAAGAGCTACTTGTCTCTTACCATATATTACAGTGAAGTTCCTGTGAGCAATAATGCAGCCATTCATGGCAAAGAAAAACAGAGCGAGACATTAAGAACTGACATGTAATCCTGTTAGGGCCCTGACGTGGAGAGTGTGGCTGACATTTTTATCATATATGTCCATTTCTATTTGGAAAATCAGAGGAATAAAAATGATTACTTCACTGCCCAAATCTACCTTCCTAAAACAGCCCACTGAGATTTGTTTACATGCTGTGAAACTGCTTACTAGAAATTCATAAATCTAAGATTTTGAAGCATTTCCCCTGATGGTTAAATTGAAGATATGACTAGAAAGATTCCCCATAATGCTTCTCCACACCTCCATTTTCTTCACTTTCAACACATAAACTGTCAATCCATCGCTTTATTACATTTCACCTTCATTATAAAGCTGTTGGCAGAATGCCTGTTTCTAACATACAGCACTGATAACTTTTCTCCAAGCACTTGCTGCAAAGCTATCTCACTAAAGAAAGCAGGCAACTAATGACCTTTATTAAGGGTTCGATGGAAAGCAGCTAGATGCTATAATGACATTATTAGTATCTTGGTCTGTACAGGTACTAGACTCCTGGGCAGAATCTAGTTGTTATTTTCCTGCAGTTCCACAGATGTACTTCAAACGAGAAGAGGCAAACCATTTAAAAGCATTTCTTGAATCACCAATGCTTTTCTATGCCAGTGTAATTCCCTAGGCTATGACTCTGGCATTTCTGCATGTTCCCAGCAATGCAAATGGCAACACAGAGAACACCTATGGATCACTTCTCCCTGGCTATATCGCAGCCATATCACAAGTTCAGACAATTTATTTTACCAGAGACAGTGGAATACTTTACACAGAAGAGCTAAGCCTGAAATAATGATTCAAGCTAAACATTTTGCTAGTTGGAGCCATCAGAAATATTCATCATACTCACTGTATTTATCCACTAATTCATTTATTCAAAAACATTACATTCCTTGCTACTACAAGAAGGTGTGTTCATTCTGTGGGAAACAACTTCTTAAATATCGTTCACTTTCATTATAGTTTCTGTTTATCCTTCAAGCCTATTTTAGCCAACTGTTTACAGAAATATCTGAAAGTACTGTTGGCTGGCAAAGGCAAATTTTGAAGACTTTCCACTTGCCAATTAGATCTTGCCTCAAGAGACAAGAAAAAGGAGTGAGCCCTGTCACTGTGAAGTGAAGAGCAGCGAAGATGAAGGAGCAGATGGACTGTGCAATAAAAATGCAGAAAGAAGAGTTACATTTTTAAGGCACTTTTTTGTTAAATGGAGCTGCATCTTGTTGGAGCGCTTGATATATAAGCACTGTCAGCTACAGAAGAAGAGAACAGGGCTAGGGCAAGATATGAAGTATGCTATGCTTGCATGAGACAGTGAAAAAAGGATGAACGGGAAAACGAGCCATGTTTCTCACGCATATTAGCACAAAGGGTTACCTGTGCTCTGCTCTTAAAAGAAATTATTACAAGTGGTGGGAAAAAAGGAAACGGCCATTTTCTTTTTATGTAAAGGGACAGATGTTCAAACAAAATGCTCTATTGAGGAATTTTTAGGATTGGTAAATATGACAACTAAATTTGAAAAGGGGAAAAAAAACCCCAGCACTATTTAAAGGGAAAGCAACGAGTTTCAGGAGGTAGAAAGAATTGTAACACTGGATTTATAATAATACCTACAGGTTTTTGTGACCAGCTACTCTATGTAGTTACCAGTGATCTAATGAACTAGTATGCCAATGTTATTCTTTTAAATTTACTACATGCCTGAAGTCTCCTCACCGGGAAATGCTAGATGCCCATGCTTGGACTTCCATCAAAACCAATGAGTCCTCTTCTATTATTAATACTCTTATATTATTGTGAATGCATCTTCTGAACTCTTCAGCATTCATTTACACAAACTCTTACTGCAATCCTTCTTTTCCCCCCACCCCCATTCCCACATTCTGCTCCCTTGTCTTTTCTCCCTGCAGAATGAGATTGCCATGGCACTTCCATTTCCTGTCTTGTCAGTTAAGATCACTGCCATGCTGTGAATGGGATAACACTACACTGTGTGCCTGCTCCCTCTAACACTGAGAGCATCGTGTGTGCTACGCTACACAGCTGCTTCTCCCACTGCTCTGTTTTCTGGAAGACCCAATCTTCCAGACTTAGTAAAGTTCCTTCTAGACCCAGTTCACAATACAAGATGTTTCTGCCAAAAAACAAATGTTTTCAGCCCTTTTGTTTCTTATGTAGGTGGTTTTAGCTTCGTACTTTACAGTTGTTAATATGATAATCCGACATTGTTGGTACGTGTATATCATTCTATTGTTTAGCCTAAAAATTCACGATGTTCAAATTTAAAAGCATATTGAGCATATGTACTATATCCAAGCAGCAACTGTATCTTTCACATGCTCTCTCTCATTTGATTTTTAAATAACCTTATAGGGTAAGTGCCATTGGCCTTATTTATAGATAAGAAAACCAAACTTCAAAGAGGTTAAGCGACTTAAGAGCCCAAGATCACATGGTTAGTAAACAAGAAAACAATGATTCAAACACAAGTCTTTCTCTAAGATGCTACTACACCTCAAATACCTAGACAAACAGGTCACAATATTGGATTTTAAATTTACTTTGCAATTTCAATATAAATAAACTATACTACTGGAGAATATGGCTTTGTAGTCAGAATAGCCTGGATTCAAATTCTGACTATCTCTTATTAGATCCCTTCCTGGGCCAGGTGCAGTGGCTCAGGTCTATAATCCTAGCACTCTGGGAGGCCAAGGCGAGAGTATCATTGAGCAAGAGTGAGACCCCATCTCCACTAAAAGTAGAAAAATTAGCCAGGCATGGCATGTGCCTGTAGTCCCAGCTACTTGGGAGGCTGAGGCAGGAGGATCACCTCAGCCCGGGAGTTTGAGGTTGCTGTGAACTAGGCTGACGCCACGGCACTCTACTCAGGGCAACAGAGTGAGATTCTGTCTCAAAAAATTTTAAAAAAAGTCCCTTCCTGCATGACCATAGGAAGCCCTCTGGCTCATTCTCTGTAAATAAGGATACAAATAACTCAAGGAATCTTTGCAAAGTTTAAATGACATAAAATATGTAAAAAGCCTAATACATGACACCTAATTGTAACTTTAAAAATTAACAGTGGTATTCACTTTAAATCATACGGATTGAAATGTTTTTATTAAAATACTACATTTTCCAAAGTCAAAGAACTATTTACTATCATCTGTGAAAATAAAACATTCCCAAATGCCATCACAAGATTATAAAAAATACGGAAGTTTTACCACCTTGAAGTATAATCTGAAACAACTCTGTCCTACAATTATAACTTTTATCTGATTTGTGATAATATTCTTTACATTGTCAAATCTGATCTGTTCTTTTTTTAATTCTAATATTTTTATATATCAGAATTTCCTTACCATAGATTGTGATGCATATATGTATTTTGCAACATATTTTAATGATATGTAGTTTTATTGCTTTGAGATGTCTCAATTTTTATGACCTAAGTTTCTGGTTTCTTCCTTTGCTCTTTCATATTACTTTTATTCTCGTATCACTTCCAGTAGTATGATGGCACTTTGATGTGTGCTGATGATGAAACACTCATGATAGTTGCTCATTATTAGTGGTCTCTGGCCACATGTTTCAAGTAAGTACAGAAATCTAGAGAATGGCCATGTGCAGAAGAACACCAGAAAAAAAAATGGTGCCATTGATTTGTTCTGAAATAAGGACTCATTTCGTCCTGCAAATGTACTCATTAAGATGTTATAACTGGCTATATAATGTTCTTGTTAAAATTAGACAAAAGTTACACATCCTCTCAATTAGCATTTTGGAAATCTTTTAATCAAATATTTCACGGATGAGCTGGGAGCAATGGCTCACATCTATAATCCAAGTACTTTGGAAGGCTAGGTAGGAGGATTGCTTGAGGCCAAGAGTTCAAGACCACCCTGGGCAACATAGCAAGACTCTGTCTCTACAAAAAAAAAAAAAATATACTGTTTTAATTAGCCAGGCATGGTGGCATACACCTGCAGTCCTAGTTACTCAGCAGGATCACTTGAGTCCCAGAGTTTAAGGCTGCAGTGAGCTACAATTGAGCCACTGCACTCCAGCCTAGGTGACAGAATGAGACCCTGTCTCAAAAACAAAATAAAACAAAAAACCTCACAGATGAAATGTATAATATTTTTTAAAACTATACATATAACCTACATATGACACAAAATATTTAAGAAACTACCAATGGGAAGAAATAATTCCTTTTTTCATTCATAATTTTTCTCAAATGAAAATACTAGAACGCCAGTTGAATTTAACACATTGACTGCCACATTAGAAAAAAAATTTTTTTCCTTGGGGCCATGGTGTTTTATTACAAAAATAGAATAAAAACTTCAAAAACAAAACAATTCTAATTTAATGAAAAATTTATTGTTTTTTACTGTTTTTTGTGTGTGAGTTATACGCAATTAAATCGTCAATATTAATTGTAACAATAAGAACATCAACAAGATTTTCAAGAACCAACTGCAGGGTTTTGCCCAGGGGGCCACCCATCATGTAACATGTATGCCACAGCGTGGCAGCATGAGTTGCCTGCACACTATGTGGCTCCCAAGGTAAAGAGACATGATTTACACATGCTTCCTGAGGGCCTGGGCTTAAAACCAGCGTGAGTTAGATACAACTCACATGGGAGTTAATGTGTTAAAAATACCAATACTTGTGTACTTTAAGGTGATCAGTAAATGTCATTCATATGTCCCTCATGATAGTCAGAATCCTGCCCCTATCAGATAATTAATCTCATGGTTATCTTTGAATTCATTTCCTTTGCTGCAGCCATCTTCTTTCCCTTTTCTCTAAAATGTTCAAAAGCAAGTATATAAATTAGTCACTTGACTTCATTATGAATAGAAGAGTCCACTGGTTTTGTTTTTCCTCTTGCAGGAAAGAATGTCTACTTTGTTTTTGTAATGCCAAATTATCCTGATGCACAGGCGCTGCTCAAAATAGCATGCTAGTAAATACCGCATGAGGGTCATTGACATTCTCAGTACATTCCAATGTAACAGCACAGCATAAAGTTTTATCTGTATTATTATAAAGGACACAAACTCAGCTTTACTGAAAAGGCTTTGTGAAGCATAGCATGATTATAGGAAACATGAACTTTACTAGACTTTCCTTAAGATTTTAAAGTGTGCTGGCTCTTTAATATAAATACAGCACCTAATTAATGACTGAAAATGGCTTCTATCTTTTTATGTAACATTCATCCGTATGCATTTCTCTTAAGGAGTTTACATTTTACTATAAGTACTGTAGATGTGTCAGTTAATGGTGAACTTCAAAAAGGATATTTGTGCTTCTCATAGTAGTATCACATCTATCACTCTCTTCCATTAAACACCATGGAAGTGTCTGAAAAGCACAACCACCTACATGGCATGCAAAGAACAATGGCAGAAAAGCTTAAAAGCATCCTCCAAGCAGCAAATCATAAAAATAAGTCTTCTATGTTAATAATGCAAAGAATTCATTTACTTAGAAACATAAACAAAACAGCATATTCTTAGATATCAATATAAATTACAAAAAGTGGCTGGCTTGATTAAGTAATTAAACAAAACATTCTAGTGCAAGTTTATTGATAATTTTTCACAAACTATTTTCTAGTAATGAATAACTAAAAGCTAAGGTTTAGAAAAAAATCTTTCATTATCCCTTTAAGCAACTAACCTACAGCAAAGAAATAAAAAAGAAAAAGAAATCCAAAGACATTGTTTCAGAATCATCTGACCACTCAAAGTATATTCTATATTTTGAAGTCACATAGATTTAATCCTCCTCTGATAAGAAATTAATGTGAGTCAAATTCACTATAAAGATGCAGCAAAATCAAGGTAGAACTGAAAATAACAGCAATTAAATGCAGTATTGCTCATTAGAACAATTAAAAATATTTTCCCTGTAGGGATTAAAAAAAATTTTTTTTTTCTACTTAGGAAGGTATTGGGGGCATGAAGGGTGAGATAGGGGCATACACAAACAGGCAAATAAACAATTACTTAGGAAAGTCAATTTAAGGAGAATGAATATTAAGATACTTGAAAAACATGATAACATAATTGGGTTTTTTCTGTTACTTCGAGGGCAATGTATAAACGTACAACTTCCCTTGTTGCCTAGTTATGAAAAAAATGTTCATTATTCAACCTACTTCTCTAAATAGGAAATATGTATGTATTAATATAAATACGATTATATATTTATATAACAATATACAGATTTCAAAATTGCCTAAAGAAACCTGATTTTGAACTGGGTGTTTTAGGTGGTAAACCATGGAAATGTCAACTTTGATTTCAGCTAACACAAAGGAATTTAGAGGATGGATAAGCTCCAGGACCTTTGAATTAAATGAAAGACCAGAACACTCCACAGAATGTCTGCAATAACAGTCTCTACAGAAAATTATGAGGAACTACATAAATCCACCCTCTTCCTCTTCACACAGGCTCATTAAAGCTGTACTGACTCTCTGGGCAGCTATAATTCTGCTGACTGATACCCTGGAATCACCCTGTCAATACCCAGTGGTGTGCTGCCTCTCCAACTATCTCTGCCCCTAATATTCCTCTCTTTGATGGGATTTGCTGACCTTTAATCTGATGCTAGTTTACTCTCATCACTGAAGTGTAAGTCGGAGAGCAATAAAACGGCAACCTCACTGATTCAAAAGGGAGAGCTAAAGCCTGCTAACTGTGAATCTAACCTTTCATAATGGCTCGCTCTTAAAGGAGGAAGCATGAAGTGGAAGGCAGCTAAAACAAACAATGTGTAATGCTGAGCACAAGATTTATTAGAATCCCTTTTGCATGGGTATTACAAGAGGACATACAAGAGGCTGTAAACAAGAGATACACAAATATTTGCAAGAAAGACCAAAGTCCTGGTCAGGATATTCTTCCATACCAATATAAATCTCCAACAAGAGCTATGCTATAGGAAATCAAGCAGGGTTAGATGAATGAAAAAACCTGGGATGACTCCAGGTAGATGTAAGCAACACTGGAGTAATAAAATCATCATTAAAAATAAGATGTTTTTCTTTGATGAGGGATGAGTTTGTAATGACTAAAAACCAAAAACTAACATTCATAATGGGTCCTAGGGAATTCAAAAGCCTGTGGAAATTAAATGCTTCCAAATAATTTTCAGTATACTATCAAAGTTAGATAAATAATAAGACATCACATTTTATTGAGAGCTTTCTATGTGCTTGGCACTACTCAAAGTACTTTATCTGTATTAACTCATTTAATCATCGCAACACCCATAAGAGGTAAGTACTATTATTAAGTCCATTTTAATTATCATGACACTGAGGCACAATGTGGTTAAATATAGTGCTCATGGTCACACAGCTAGAAGATGAAAAGGCCAGGATTTGATCCCAGGCAGTTTGGCTTTACATCCTGAACTCTTTACCACCTCTTGTGCATATTATGTTAACAGAATCTAAAAGACAAAGTAACTGCCTTACAGAAGCATTCACTGTCATTTTATTTTTGTATTTTTAAGAGTTGTTCTGGGTCATTTAAAAAAAAAATCCTCATTACAAGACCCTTAGTAAATTTGTGAACTTTCATTCATTACTAGTTTTTTTAATATCAAACGATTTTGAAGACATAAAAATAAGAAATACCATTATATGAATAACATCATCTTCTACAATTTTGTGATTATTTCTCCAAATTAGTCTATTGAGGATTGTCACCAGGTGTATTTTCCAAAAATGCTGACAATTAGGAAGAAGCGAGCAACTACTAATTCAAAGGTTAAAATAATCAAGTTTAAATGTGACATTTTCAGTGTTCAACTGTATTTATGCAAAGAAAAACAAATGTATTATGCCATATTCTCAAATGGCAGCAAATTCTGGCCTCTGTTTAAATGACTTAAAACTGCCACTGCCATCCAGTTTTTTTTTTTTATGATGAGTCTCTTGAGATTTCAACTATTTAGCCAGTAAGTTTGAAGAGCCATAACTGAATCAGAAGTACGTACAGATTACTTTAAGACCAACTAGTTGTACTAATCACACAAGGCCACTTTTCGCCTGCTTGCACAAAGACTGAATGTCTTTCATTTTAAATCAATCTGGTAAACAAAAAAAGAAGGATCTTTCAGGTTGCAAAACACATGAATCTATATAAAATATACACTAAATGCCAGAGCGTAAACAAAGCGGAAGTTATTGCATAACAAATCTCTTCCAATCCTCTTGGGGAAAACAGAGTCTGACAGTATTAGGTTCTAACAGGTGGTGCGGATAGCAAAAGAATTACTTATTCATTCTACCAGAAAGAAAAAGAATAAAAAGCATAATTTAATTTATAATTTATGTTTACAAGTGTTATTTTTAAGAGTTACAGTCTGCTTTGCAAATTGCTTGGTCTGGTTCAAGTTGACATGTTGCATCACAGAACAAGCCTGAAGGGTCTTCACAACATGTACAGTAATTAACACGTCATTAACACATTAACTAATACACATTCAACATCATCAATGTTAATAGCATAATAATTAACTTATTGTACATGGCACATAACACTCCCTGGCACTTTTCAAAATAAATTTAGAAATGCATACTTTCAAATAATTAAAAAGGTATCTATTCACTTTGAAATATTTTCATCAATAAATATTTTTATATGTGTGTTTTGTATGTTTTAAATGAGGCATATTTAGTGACATTACAAATTAAATCTGTATCTGATTCAAGCTGTACTGGCACAAAAATACAAAGAACAAAGACAAGCCTTACTCTCTGAAAGAACTAGTAATACATTAAAAATTTAATACTTGGCAGGTCAAATCTGGATACTCTCTGCTGAAGACAACCAATATTAATGAATCAGACCACAGAGTCATTGTCTAGGATCCCAAAGGAAACAATAATGCAAGTACAACAAATTCTTCTTGGAAGAGAAAATCCTGCAAAACTACTTAACAGACTATCTATTGGTCAATGCTCTAATCATAAATAAATCTTATATAATGGTTTCAAATATGCATGCAAGTTAGATCCAGTTTTAACTAAAAATTCAGTCTGGTTTTATTTTTCAGTTTAGATTCTTATAATAAACATCTTTGCATAAATATCTGCCTCATTATTAGCCTCTCTCCATATAATAATCATTTCTCTTAAAAAAAGTTCTGTTTTATTTCTACAATAGATCTAAAAGATACAAATAAAGCAGCTTCTTCAAGAAACAGAAGTTTGGCGTCTTTCTAGCAATGAAGATGACAAAATTAAAGAAGGGCAAAGAAAAAATAACGGGAGTCATGGCTGAAACAAGGATCCTGTCAGATCAGGTAGCTACTTTTCATAGTTGATCTGGAGAACTCTGAGTAGAAAACTGACAAGAAAATAGTGCAAAAGGATGAGACAACTAAAATCAACACATCCAGGTGGACTCAGATTAATTACTACCCTGTTTTTTAAATAAAATTCTTCAAAACTGTTCTTGTAAGGCCCCCTGGAACACATACAAACTGGTTAGATGGTTCAACTAATCACGGGACACGCGCTATGTGTCATATACAAATTCTTTTCCTTTATATTCTTTTCAGCTTAATCTTTCTTTTATTCATGCTTTCATTCAACAAACCTGTAACTACTCACTATATGCAGTACTGAACTATAACTCATACATACATAGCTGTTTAGCAGAAATTATTGATCACAACTAAGTCTTAGTAACTTCAGACTCCATTAAGAAATAGCTATTTAGAGATGCAACTTTAAAGTACAATTGCTGTATTTTAAATCAATTAACATGTTATCTACTAAAACCAATTGTATAAAAATACTTCCATTCATTTAGTTTTTCATATGTACTCAAGATACACAGTGAAAAACTATATAATAAATCTATAAATGTCCTCTCTAAATAAAATGCACTTATTTTAAAACATGAAATTTATCACTATCTTGCTCTTTATTTAAATCACTTTTGTTACCAGCTACCTTTGAGCTGTGGCATTGCTGATGGTAGCAGGTAGATATCAAATCAATTTGAGATAAGAAAACTAGTGAAAATACCAATTTACAAAAAAGGGGTGCTAAATTAAATTATTTTAAGTTTCCAGTTTTAAAATTTTAAAATTCTGTGATAGTGTCAAATAACCTAGAAAAACTACATACACTTCTAAAAGGTATTTTAAGCCATTTTTTCAGAAAAGATTTAATGACTCCCACCTGGCATCTATAGTACTAATAGTTCTCTTACATTTTGTTAGAGAAAGAATAGATTATAATTTAATCCTTGAACAACAAAATATCTCCCTATCTAGTTACTGCCCTATGGGATGAATCTGAAAGCAGAACACCCCACTTTTAAGCTTTTAGTTTCCAGATATTACATTGAAAAAATGTAATCTGATTTGTAAAAAAATGTAATCTGATCAGTTATCTGATAAAATACATTCCACATTCAGCACGTTGCTTGGTGGATGTGTCTCTGTTGAAAAGGCATCAAGTCATATTTGGGGAATCAGTATTATGATATAAATAATATCATGAATGTACATAACTCAGATAAGACTCATTTGCTTTGACTACATCTCTTTGTGGTTTGTTCGGGTGTAAAGCCACCTGCCTGTAGAGGCTACACTGTCTGTGTATGAGCTTAACGTCAGCAGTTTATCCTGGAGTCATCTGCACTACATACAATTATGCTGGGGTCACCTGGGTTATTTAGGAAGCCTGAAGTTTTAAACTGTCATTAGAATATTGTGGCCTGATTTTAACAATACAGCAGCGCTTCTAATGATCTTAAAGGTAATTCACTATTCAGACCCCAAGCAAAAGATGCAAATGTACCACTGAAAGCTCCTTATTAAATACCCACAGGCTACATCTCTGTACAATAAGTGGTCCAGGTCTTTTTAGAACATACTAATTAGATGAACAGAGAATCAGAAAAATGCAAAACCAGGTCATGCAGCAAAAATGGTGAACTGTTAAAAAAAGGGGGGAGGAGGAATAAGAAAAGCATACCAAATAACTCCATTCCACCATTATTAAAAATTATCTACATTAAGGAGGCAAAATAAATCATGTCAGGTCACTATTTGGCTCACCCAAATTAGGGTGGCTATTACTATTAAAGTTAAGTTTTAAGTTTGTTGTCAGAGATATGCTTAACTGATGATACAATATTATGAATAATACATTAAGCAAAAGCCCAATCTAAAATTAAATTTGCCTTGGGTTATCTCCCATTACTATAAACATTCAGAATTATTCTGGTTTATAAATGAAAGCTAATATCAAGAAAATACTTTTGGGGGGTTCTCCTCTTTAATAGTTATATATACAGAGTTGTCAAACCAATATCACCATAATTTTACAGAATATAATGGCCCCCATTCTCAATGACTTCTAGACAAACACATGTACAGACACATTTAATAGAGAAATAGTACATTTGTCATTTAAAATGTATCAAAATTCAAATAATTTATTTGCATATGAAGTATTCAGACAAATTATCTTTTTTTTAAAAAATGATGTCTCCTTGTTCTAATCCTAACTTGGTAGGAACTGCAGAGTGGAAGAGAGTCTAGTATTATGTTCTGGCAATGGAGACACTAAAATTGTCACCAGATGACCAAAATGCTATAAGACACTATCAACTGCATTTTGAAGCTGTAGGATTTGTGCTTTACTCCCCTCTCTTCGTGTATCTACCCTCTGACAATGACCTTCCTCCCTCTCTCTCTGTCTCTGTCTCTCTCTCATCTAAAGAATGTAAAGTACATAGTAAGGAAAAAAACAAACTAGGCATATGACATAAAAGACTATCACCTCATAAGTTTTTTGAAAATAATTTAGCTTCCTTAAAAGCATTTCAGAAACAATCCTTTCAACACCATAGATGTTCCTCTTATTAAATAACTTATTGGAGAAAAAAATACTTCCTGATGTCAAACTGGGTTTCCAGGATCTGTTTTGGTACAAATCAGTTCCAAATTCAACTATTTTTATTTTATTACTTATGTATTCTTTTAAAAGATTTAATGTTTTACATAAATTTAGCCATCTGCTTTAAACAAAAAATTTGTACTCATTTAAAAAAGTATTCATATATTTTAAACAGCCTTAACATTTAATATAAAATAACTGTAATACAAATAATACCCAAAAGGAAGTACCAAATCAATCTGATACCACTTGAATTTATAAAATTGAGCACTAGACTAGAAGTCCAAGGATCAGTATCCTCTTATCATAGCTGCTATACTATTTGGTTGTATGGCCTTGGGCAAGTTGTACCTCTCCTGAGTTTCCCTCATCTATAAAATAAAAGGACTGAGATAGTTGTTCCATAGATTTCTCAATCAGTTCAGAATTTAGTTAGGACTCTCTCATATTATAACTATAAACTATAATAAGTGGCCCAATGATTCTGAAATGGTCCTTAAAATTTTAAAGGATTTTTAACTTATTTATTTATTTTTGTAGAGATGGGGTCCTGCTGTGCTGCCCAGGCTGGACATGAAAAATTTATTTACTCTCTAAAGCAAATCTGAATCACCATTACAATAAATTCCCCAAACTTAAACTGGATCATATTTCAAAGGAGACTACGGGAGTTTCTGCGAAAAGTTTGCTACTCTATCAGAATCAGGCTGTGCTAGGGAAGAGCGGGTAGAGTGGAAAGTAGAAATAAGAAAGTGTAATTATTGGTAAGAACAGAAGGTCCTGGGTGGCGCAGTGGTGGTGGCTCACGCCTGTAATCCTAGCACTCTGGGAGGCCAAGCAGGAGGATCCTGTGAGCTCAGGAGTTTGAGTTTGAGGTTGCAGGGAGCTCTGATGATGCCACTGCACTCTAGCACAGGGAGACAAGAGTGAGATTCTGTCTCCATAAAAAAAAAAAAAAAAAAAAAAAATTTCAACTGATAAATTTTATTCTAAAAATTCAAAAACTTGTGGTCTCATGAGCTCAAATCTGACAGTTTTTGTCACATGAACTCAACTCTGTCTTCTCTATGTAAGAGACCACAAATCCAAAGAACCGAAGTGTAAGTAGGAACCTCATAATCTATCTATTCCATCCTACTTATTTACAATTAACTTGAGGCTCAAGTTAGAATTCTTATATAGGCCACTATATTTAAAAGGCCATATCCATTAAAGAATGATATATTTTGTACTATTTGAATAGTTCATCATAAAACGGTTGCTATCTGTAAGTGAATGATCATTGAAATTGAAACAGGTCACATTAATATCTTAATTATTACAAGAATGATTAAATAAGTATATTTTAAAATCTATTTACAACACTCAGTCCTTAATTAGGGCTTATTTAAGGGGGCTAGTGGTAAATATATATTCATAGTTTAAGACCTTTACAAGATGCTATGCAAATGATAATTCTGGCCATGTCCAATACAGAGTAAACACATACTTCTATGGAAAGCTCCCATAAACTTTAATACTGTTTCTTACTGCAATCCAGTACTTTGAAATCAGATACCCTCAAATGCAGTTTTCCCTACATAAACGAGAAGAAGTGTAATAAATTTCAGTATGTGGTTTTTTTAGATATGTGAATACATTTTGCTGGTATATGTGACATTTTCGAATGGTTTAGGCCTCTAATTTGTTGAAGATGATTAAAATATTTTAAAGCAAAATTGTAAGACTTGCCAGAATGAAATAATAGTAATAATTCTGAGAATCCAGAAAAGGCTTCATCAGTTTATACTTAGATCATTTGCCAATCCAAAATGTGCTCTATTTTATTTTTTTTTGGTACTCTCAATAAGGTCTTGCGTTTGATTGGATGGTATAACAAGTTAACTATTTTATGAATGTTTTTTGCCCTCAAGAAGCTATTCTAAATAAATTAGTCTTCCACAAATTAATGAATTCATATTTTAAGATGCATTTGCAAAATGTCCTATCTTTACAATGCTAATTTGCAACCTAGTTAAGAAATGTTAACATAACAGAAAAAAAATTCTAATGGGGAATGAATGCCATGTTTGCACAGGAAAAAAAAAGACATGTGACTATAAAGTCCATATGTACTGGTTTTGACATGACACTGTATTTAAGTGATTTTATTATACATACTATTTCAAAAATTCAATAGCATTTAGATATATATTTAACTACTGAAACCTTTTAAACAATGATTAAATTTTTTAAATCACATTAAATTACATGTAATTTCTTGAAATCAATTATAGATGAACAGGAAAGGAAACAGTTAATATACTAATTACAGTAATTAAGAGTTGCCAATTTAATTATAGCTGGGGATATAAATGCTCTAACATTTGTTAGAGTGTAAAAAACAAACCTTTAATGCAGAGACTGTTCACAAACATCTAATGGAGACCTCCTCTACCTCGCTCTGTGCTTCTCTGCTGACACAACAGCAATGGGTTCAGATTGAAGAACTTGTCAGCAATCAGGCAGGAGAAGGCTAATTAGCTTGCAGGTTAATGAGTGTGATGGCTCTTGACAGCATTTTGTTACAGCCTCTTCTGTATTTAAACAATAAATGATTACTTATATACAGTTGAGACATTCTAACCATAATAGCCAAGCACACATTTAGTTTTACAAGTATAAAATAAGTTCCTTTGTTTCCAAATCAAAAATATAAAATTTGCAATATTTATAACTCTACCACATTATCACAATATGCTGGAAAGAAAATGGATATTTAAAAAAGAGGTAATAAATATACTTTACATAGAAGTATGCCCTTTGAGTTGAAAATTTCCATTGAAAGGATGCCCAGTAGGCAACATAACTGAACTGCTGCATGATAATTTAAATATGGCAGCTTTTTAGTAATGTGCAAGAACTTTCCTTTAAAAAAATTCAAGGAAGATTTTTGTCAGTTTTTTATTCTACGTTTCTTTCTCTGTGAAATAGGTACATAAGGCACACACAGAGGAATCTCTCTGCTTACCTTGTCGGTTACTAGGGATTTGAAAACAGGTGGTGAATTAAGGAAATAGCTCTATTGAGAGATCAATCCATTTCATCAGCCAGTGGAGAAGGAAATAAGAACATTTTTACAGCATCTCCACAATCCATATATTTAGTGGTAACAGAAATGCCTTAATAAAAGCACCAAGAAAAGAAATAAGTGAGTACTTTGCAGCAGTTTGATTTACTTTGTAAAGTAGCAAGTATTAAAATCTAAATAGTCTGATTTTTATTTACATGAGAGGAAAATGATATGTGTCCAGGAAAACCTTATCTGAGAATTAAACTGAACTTTAGCTGCATAATATCAAGGGAGGGTTATTTCAATATAATATTCAGTGTTCCCTAGAAATTCAAGCACAGACACGGAAGAAACACCTGCTGAGATCCACACTGCTTTCTAAATTATTTTGTATGCATGAAAATATTATTTGTGTACCTTCTCACTGCTGTATGATGAACATTTGAATAAAATAGAAAAGTAATAAAAATTTCAAATATGTATCTTTCTAATGCTCTTTTTTATGTTGAAGAATATAAAGTATTATATCCATCACAATTATGGTAGCAAATAAATAACTGTGTCTCAAAAATCTTTAGTATACCTGGACAGATTTAGTGGACAAAAAATGAAACTAGTATAAAAACCAAAAGTTTGTTGTAGAGTTAAAAGCTCCAAGTGTAGTGAGTGCCTATAATTTCCAAGGGGTAAAGAAAATGCAAATTCAAATTCTGTGGTTAGTTTCTGTGGTTCACTTTCTCTTAGTTATTCTGAATAATAAATCCTTAGAGCCAAAATATAAGTACTTTAAAGTTTTTACATCAATTGTGTGCTACTTACACATCCGAATTCTGTAAACAGTATACGAAAATAGGTTTCTCTGTATCATGTGTACATTCTTAAATAACAAACACAGTATTAATTAGCTTACAAGTATTTCTTATCACACATGCAGCCTACTGCACATTTTATAATTTATATCTCTAAGTCTAACACAAATCTGTAAGCCCCAAAGGTCATAATTTTGTGTTAAACCTAGGTGTATATATAAACGCAGACTTTTCTTAAGTTCTAATACAATTAAATTTTAGAAATTCAAAATTTTCTCTGAATTATATGATTAATTCCAACCTAGTGGCTTTTTTAGGGAGACTGACACCTAGCCAAAATCACAACCCATTCTGCCTGTTTAAATGAGAATATTCCTCAGTCTGAAAAATTATTTATAGAGATTTTTTACTACCCTTGTATACTGCAATGTTATTTCCTTTCCCACACACTAGCAAAGTCCATTTTCACAACTGCTATAAAGCGGCATGTTCACAGCTAGTAAAACAACTCAATAAATAGCCTCACGAAGCTATAGCTGTCTCATATCCTTTCCTCAATAAAAACAGAGGTGAACTGCTTATTTTCAGCAGCACACTATAAGAAGACAGAAGCATTATGACTGCTCATACATTCTGACTATCATTTGCCACAAGCTATATCTGTCAGCATTAAATAAAGCTGCATTATAAATGTAAACAAAACACCCACATCTACAAAATGAGCTGTCCGCCATGGCTGTAGGCATGAATTGAACCCGCTTATTGACTCAGGTTGCTCTTTTTATTTATTCTTCTACAAAGACATGCATTTACTTTACCGTACAAGCATACTAGGTTTCAGAAAGGCAACTAGTCTTGTGCTAGAGCAAAAAAGGCACATGTTGACAAACACATATCTTAATAGGAATAACATTATGTGAGCAAACATCAACCAATTATTAAAAAAATTTATTTCAAAAGGTTATCCTATATCAAAACACTAAGTCATCAATAATCTGTGGACTCAGTCCTCTAAATATATATTTGTAAATGACAACAAGGAAATTTACTATCAAAAACAACAGAACTTTATTTTCAAATATTTAATGAAAGGGGTGGAATGATACCACACAACTGTCCCATCCTCCACAGCTTGGTTATCCACTAATGAAGTCAGTCATATAAGTGGGGAGCTAAATATTCAGGGAATCCAATCAGGCAGGGTAGAAAATTAATTCAAGCTGCCAACACAAAATAGTTTCTATAGAAATGAATATACCATTTGCAAAATGCCTTTTGTACTTTTCAAGTGTTTTATGCTTAGTGCAACTGCATGTAGCCATGGTGATACACAACAGAGTAACAAAAATTTTGTGAGCTTAAAAAACATTTTGCCAGCTTTATTTTTTAAAATTCTGAGGAGTTAATAGATCATTCTGAACCAACTGCAGTAAGTTTACATTCTCACTTAGAATGTTTCAAAAAAGTAAGGAGGAGGCTCTTTCTCTTTATTATTGTTCTTTAATAAGACATGATGCTAGGGAAGTGGACATCTGAAATATAGATACACTAAATTCCCGAGAGTGAATCTAGCTCTGATAATATTCTAACAGGTGTCCTGCACATCAAAATTTTAGTCTGTTTCCAGGCATGTTTTGAAAAGGACCATCATCAGGCTAAATCATGACAAATGAAGGTATGTTTTAAGGACATTCACTACAGACAGAGCCAGAGTATACATACAAAGCCACCAATACACATGCATTACAATAAAAATGAAATACAGCATTCTTTCAAACAACCACACGGAGCTCTTCTGTGTACTGGATCAAGTAATTTTTCAATTAGTTTTCTTCACTAAACACTGATTGCTTTGGCCTCGTGTAGACAGAGCCATAGAACTAGATTAAAAATATGCCTGGGCAGCCAGAAAGCAGCAGAGAGATTTTTCCAGATGACAGTAGATCTGAAGATATGCAGAGACCAAGTACTCCAAGGACGTTCATCACCTGTTGAGCACCTCAAGAATCACTAAGAGGTCTGAAAGTGTATATCTTTGTCTGTAAGTGCAAAATAGTCCACTGATTAAAATCTACACTTTAAAAGCAAAAAGATGCAATGGTTAAAATATTAACATATACTGTCACAACTTCTTTTTATGTAGGACATCATCCTGTATGAAAGGGAAAGCATAAATGTTCCTTTGCTTCTCACTATTCCATTGATGGATATTAATTATTACTGCTTTTCCTTTCTAAAATAAGCTTGTTAACAAGAACTAAGGATTGCTTACAGCTGCTATCCATTGGGTAGGTTGCATCATTGTTTACGATGTTTACAGAAAAAAGGGAAATCAGTACAAAGAAATAGTATGGAGTAATTAATGTATTGCAGTGTTGTAATTTCCACATTCTACCTCTATTTAAATAAAATAAAGCTCAGTAATGCCAGCGTAAATCAGGAGGAGCCACAGGGGAGCACAGTGAGGCAAAGACATTAAAGCCAAACCAAAGCCCTTCTTCACCCAAGCTACTATTATTATTACTTGTGCAAAGCAAATATTCAGCCTCCAACCCTAAATCATTTCAATTCCTATTTCCAAGTATAATTTAATCTTTTTCAGCGACACTTGATGCTTACTTCATCACAGCATAATGACAGATTAAAAAGTTGTTGAATTAAATATTAAAGAGGACTTCAGGCAGTTCTGCATTTTTAAGGAATAACACAGATTGGGGATGAAATGAGAAGCCCAAATGCATATTTTATACCAAAAGGAAAGAATACATATATTTTTCCTTCAGGCCACCTACTTTGTAATAAAACACAGGGCAGGTTTTTATTTAGTGCATAAAAATATGAAATAGTATCATAAGCTTCATATCACTATAATCTGGCACCATACAATAATGTCAAACCTACCATGTAAGAATATGATTTTTTTTTGGTGAGTATCCTACTTCGGTATTCTAAAAATTAAGTATATTCACAATTTATCACTTTCGTATTCTGATTTTAAAAATTAACTTATTTGTAGAAATTTATCTCAGAGATAAAAATCTCAGATGATAGAATCAAAAGCAAACCATTACGTACATGGTATTATAATACAAACTGTTCTTAGTGGGTGAAAAAAGAAGTTGAGCCATATTTGTAAAAACAGTTACAATTAAAATGCTGATTGAACTGCTAGGCCTAATTTTGGAAGCTTCCATTAGATCCAGGTAAAATTAAAGATGTAGGACCTTAACTCTTAAATGGAATGGAAACAATCAAAACACAAAAATTTGGAAGTTTATACTTAATGTATAAACTTAATAATACATAGATATACATAGTTAAAATACAAAGGATTTATGGATCACTAAATTTGGCATATGTTTTTAATTTTGTTGTTTTTAAAGAACAAAGATTTTTTCTTCCTGAGCCTTAAAGGAAAATAAAGTTTCAAATTCTTGTTTCACTGTGAATTCAAGCAATTTAATAGGGGAAAAAATAAACTCTGTAAACATTTTATTCTATTTATGTAACATCAAATTGCAATCTTTTGTGCATAAATATTTTTACATAATGGTTATAAGTATATAAGTATATTTTCTTTGCTTTTTCATTTCACTTACTTGTTACCAATATTGTCTATTTGATTGAAAGTCATGAAACTGCCATTATGTAAGTCAAAACTGCTCAGATATCAGCAATTTCTTATGATTCAACATTCATTTTAAAAAGTTTCATCTTAATATATTTCCACATGCGTAGTGAAAAGGTTAAATAGAATAGTATGTTTTAAGTAATTAGAAGTGACTTTAAAAATATGTACTATATGGAGTGATCAACATTTTCCTTATAGGCTAAGGAAGCTAATGGCATTTGTTTTCAAAAATAGTTCACTGTTGGAACAAGTGCATAGTACAAAAATCAGAAGAGTGTATTAAATATTTTTAAGTAATACATTTTATCTATTTCATATATAGAAAGAAAGAAAAAGATAAAGGTACAAGACTGGTTTCTTCAGAAATTATGACTTTGGCTGGGATGGAGCTAAATGTCATCAACTATACATGGCCTTGAAAGGATAGCCTAATTCCTTTTGGAAAAATTTTCGGTGTGATTGCTCCTGGCTGAATGTGGCAGGATTTACTTATGAAATGCTACACACAATCCTCTATTTTAAAGAAAGTATAAAATATTACCATGGAATTGTTTTAGAACTCTAAAAAGGGGAAAGTCTTTTAAAATTTTTTTCATTAATCTTTCCAAATCTCAGTGCTCTGTTGTTCTGCTGACACAGATACTTGGCTAGTCGTTCCTTGCGAGCATACAATTCTAATCTCATACAATTAGATGTATAAACTATAGAAATGCTGCATAATCTTTACTGATATTCTTTAAAAGTACAGAAAGAACAGAGAAAACACATTCATCCTCCCAACCACCCCCAATACTTCTTGACTAGAGCCAAGTGTATGTGTGTGGGGGGAGGTGGGGTAGATAGTGGTGACGAGCAATTTTTTATGCTGTCCATATTAAAATCCTGGAAAGAGCAATAGTCTTAATTTTCAGGACTGTTTTCCAACCAGTAATAATGAGGTAAAATGAGGTAATAATTTCCCATCACCTAGGACATAGTAGGTACTCAACAAATGTTTGTACAGTTAAATTCCCTGTGGAATTCCCCATGGAATTCAGTCTCCCATTGAAAAATACAGCCATTATGTTAGGATGCTTCAGAGCCAATTACGGTGGGAAAACCTCCCAGAAGGTGTTTCATATTTATGGAGAAGGGTTAGTTATTTTTTTTCTCAACCAGCATTTTCCCAGGGTGTCCTTGTTTTGTAGTGGGTTAGGAATTGTCTTGTATCTGTTGAAAATCTTCACATGGTGATTCTGCCTTCCTCCTCTGAGATGCCGGCTTCAGCTGCAGCTGAGATCTTTGAAATCAGGAAAATGCAGCCCCTTACCGTCCCCAGGCCTCAAATCAAGTTTCTGGTTTGGATTTGAAAGGCACTAACTTTCGGACTTCAGAGAGGTTCTGACTCGACTCGCAGGTGGCGCTGACCCTAGGGCACAATGCGGGCAGGAAGCGTGAGTCCCCGGGGCCGCGGCCCGGTCGTGTGGGCTACAACAGCGGGCGCAGCCGGGACCGCCGCCGGCGCGGGGGCAGCTCGGCCGCTCTGCGCTCTGCCCGCGGCTCCCGGGGCGCGCCCATTGTTCTCCGCGGCGCGGAGCGGCCGGCGGCGGCGGGCGGCGACCCCGGCTCCCCCTCCCGCGACCGCGCCGGGAGGCCCTCGGCCCGGCCCCGCTCCCCGCCGCGGCGCGCCCCCGCCCCGCCGGCTGACAGCGAATTCTCACCGCCCTGACTGCATAATTAATGTAAATCGAGCAGCCTCCGTGTCATGTGCGGGCTCTTTGGGTTTACTTTTGTGCGACACTTACACAGGAATATTAACTAGAGAAAGCAGCATCACAACAGGGGTGGAAAATCAGCCTGTCAGGGACTCATTGCAAATGCCACGGAAAGCGGAGCGGCTTCAAGATTGTTTCATCAAGGTGATTGAGAACAAAAACTACTGAGCAAAGAAAATTCGAGCTTAAACTGAGCTCCCACACATCCATTATTTATCGCTCTAGTTTCTTTAGGAACGCGATTCCTAACACATCTTCATGCAATTCGAGATTGGAGGAAAGGGGCGAGGCTGCTGCGTGTGCCCACAGCCCAGCGAGCCTCGGCTCGAGCCGTGCGTGTGCAAACGCGCACCTACTCCACACGCGTGCAGACGCCCGCCCGCCACCACAGCCGGGCGGGAAAAGGCTCGGGCTGGAGATTCCTCTCCACGGGTCAGTGAGTTACTCCGAGAAACCACGGGTAATCGTGGGCGATCCCACACTTAACTGAAATTAAGCCGATGTCCCTGGGGATACTAAAGAGCCCTGCAATAAGGTGCCTACTTTATAGTACCCTTATCTACTTCCAATCAAACTGTTAAGGGCATTTTATTGTAATATGTTGTCATTTTCTTTCCATAACCTGCTGTGGGTGAAAACACTTAAAAGTTGAAATAAAGAGTAAACTTCCAAAGCATATTTTACACCAAGAAATGTGTATCTTTTGAAATAATTTTTACATAATACACATAATCATCTAGAATATTCCACATTGGATGTGTCCTCTTTTCCAAAGAAGCTGAGAAGGTGTGACTTCCCATGTCTGTATGCAGCCTGACCTAAATTAGCACCAAATCCTGTTTATACTTTCCAGACTATTATACTGGCCTGCAATAAAAATTATTTTAAAAATTAAGACTTTATATCTCAAATATACCATTACTTAAATTCATTTAGATGTAAAGAAACAGGGCATTATAAATTTATGAACAAAATAATTATCAGTTGCATTAAGGCTCTGTTTTTATAATGGTAAGTATTCGAACCCAAAACTTTCCTAATATTAAGTTCTTACACAATTTAGGAGAGGAAATGAAATACATTAGAAAACAAACAGCAAAAATAAAACCATTCTTCAACAAGAAAGACTATGGTTGCAAATTTTAACTCCAGAGTGTGTTAGGTGTTAAGGAACACCAAACCCCCAACCAAAATAAAAAAAACGAATATCAAATCTGTGTGCCTTCCAATAATGTCATCAAGTGAGGGTGTTTGTTTCTGGTAAAGCATGGGTGCTGCCTCTCCTCTCATATAACAGAGTGACTTAATCCTGAATGTTCTCAAGGAATTCCTCCACACAAAGGGGTCAATTGTATGCCACAGAATAACCTTACGAGTATTTGTCTATTAAATGATTGAGAACTAAATCCATCTGTGTGTCTTTACTGGCTTAATTAAATATATGTACAATAACTGAAAATAATTCAATACACTATACGACAGAACAGATCAAAATGGACATGCTGATCCAAAGGTTTATTTTAGACAGAAAGCAGTCCGTCAGAACATTATTAAAAATTAAAGGTACTATATTCAAGTAATTTTTAATCTCTTACCCACATTAAATCATTTTTCTCCACAGAGGTAACATTTCTTTTATGTCTAAACGCACATATTCCTTCATTCTGCTTCAGTTCTTTTACAAGAGGTGGTGGATTGGAGGTCTTTTACTCTAAATTGTAAGTCAACATTCTCACCAAGTTTGGACTCCTCTCTTTACATGATATAACTGACTCATCACATATTTAAGTGAAAGATTCTGCACTTAAAAAATGAGAAATCACAAGCTGATTATGCACAGTAATCTATCTCCTGAATCTCATTTTACTGGACTAAAATTCTTACTGACATTCTGTAGTTAATAACTTCTGTATTAACAAATGCTGCTTTATGTCCAGTGGCTAGGCTCAGTAAATACAAGATTGCTTTCTAATAATAATTAAATGAACCTTCTAATTCTGGAATTTTTTACTTTTAAGAACTTAAAATCTCATGTATAACATACCAATTTTTTTTTTTTTTGAGACTGAGTCTCATGTTGTCCAGGCTGGAAGACATCAATTTTGATATGTTTTTAAAAAGACACCGAATTTAGGATCAACACACAAAAAACTATAAACAGAAAAGTCCCTTGAGATACTGGTGTGAAATCTACAGCTCATTGATTTTGCTCTTGATAATATGCTATTAAATTGGCAAACATGCTGACCTTGTGTGCAAAGGCAGAATTGTGCATACAACATAAAGTTAAAAAAACAGCTTCAAAATGACTGTTTAAAACTGTAGGCTACAAAACCTTAAAATACAGACAAGCATTCCATAGTTTATTTAAAATTGGCAACCACAATTTAACAAGCTATTCTAACAAATGATTAGCATAGCATGTGCTTTTCTTTAGCCATCAATTATGACACAGGGTAATGCAGGGCACAACTTAAGTGTCAAATTACAATATGCTATAGAAAACCACTTTGCAACACAGCTTTCTGTTTGCTTAGCAATTACTACAGAGCACACTGCTTTTCATGAAAGGAATTGGTCAGAATTGTTTATTAAAAATTATCACAAGTGTTTATATAAAGAATTAGTTGACAATTTCATAAAATGTTTCTTTAACCTTTAATAAAATGGCTAGGTTATTTATCTTGTGTTACTTTAAAACTATGTATACAACCAAAATGGTCTGGGTCTTTTTCTTCTTAAAGTAAGATTCATGTATGATATGTAACAAAAGTAGAATAGTATTTTTTTCAAGACCAAAGTATGAAAAGTCTTTTACTAATTTGTCTACTAACAAAATTAAAAACTTGTCTTATATGAACTGCTGGTATAGTGAAAATCTAAATTAGTGACGTCTGTAGTCATTCTGAAGATGGAGCAGTAAGTCTCTTTATAATCCTCAATGAGACAAACATGGGTTTAAATGCAAAATAAACAGCAGAATTTCAGAAATGTGGTTCAAGTTGTAATTTTCACACAGCAATCACTGTTTCAAATACTTGATCTATCAGTGCTGAAAATGAATAAAGGTTATCTGTCTTAATTGTAGGGCCATCCATTAATTCATAAAACTCTTATGTGAATAAATACTTAATGAGAAAAGGGAAAAAATACACAAAACAGTTTTTATGCTGTTTTTTCCGTTCTGCTGCTGTCCTTTCTCCTGCATTTGCCTAAAGGCTCTCAGTAAATTACACTCCCAGTAAATGACTGTAATTTACCCGTTGAATTCCCTTGTTCAGGAAAAGCACAAAAACACATTCCAGCATTTCCACAGCTCAAATTTACCATTCGGGATGTCAAGAACAATCCACGGGCAGTAATTTGAAACTGTTTGAACCTTCAAATGAGGGAAATTAGAAATGTTTTGAGAGCTAAGATTTTCAGTGAGGAGATAAAAACCTGATAAAAATCTCTTAAATGTTCTGTTCCTTTCTTCCCCCTCCCATACCAGAGGTAGAGGCCTAAATAAACTATTTCACAGTGGGTTTTGAGACAGTGCTATAGAATACAATACTAATACTATAAGTCAAATTTGCATTTACTAGGTTAGTTTTTAATGATAATACATACTACGTTAATATCATGCTTAATGTTAAAAACATAGATCCTGCTATATACTTTTCAATCACAAGTGTCTCTCTGTGCACTATCTACCTGACTATCACTCAAAATAACTTCCTTCAGTACAACTTATATGAGCAAACTTATAAAGATTCAGGGCCCCAGGGATACCCAGCAGTCACTGTTAAAATTAATCATATAAACAGAAACAAAGACTTTCTATTTAGTTACATCGCAATACAAAGAAATCCCAAGCACAAAGAAATGTAAACATTAACATGGGCCAAACTTGAATTGTATCACTTAATATTGTATTTTAATATTTAACACAGGCCAACATATAAAATAAAGCAGCATGATCGCCAATGTAAACACTTCCCTTTTGCTATAACACACACACACACACACACACACACACACCCTACAGTTAAGAACATTCAATAACCAAAACAGCCTATTTCACTCTGTCTAAAGGCAGGTTTTCATATGGCAAAATGGTTATAAATCCTCATTATCCTAAATAAAATTACAGCACTTTAAACATTTCCAGGGAGAACATTCTCTCTTCTAAACAACTACCTTAGCGAGTAATAGGAAGCAATATGGTTGCACTTGTGTCACAGTTGGAAGCCTTTTTAAACTGTCGCCCTGCTAGCAAACTGATTCTACATATTAAAATAAATGTGTTGCTTATTTCAGGGGGAAAAATCATTTATAAAATCAAGACCATTATTAGGATATTGTGACTTACTTCCTCTTTAAAGTGAACCAGAAGTACAGATAGCAATAATCTATATATGTTCACATAACTTCACTCTCTACCATTTGGTCTTAGAAGAAAAGATATTCTTGAAAGATGAGGCTTTGCATATTTAACATTTAATAACCTAAGCAGCCTACTGCCCCAAATATTTCTATCACAAATCATATAGTAAAAAACCCTAACTTTGCATTTTAGGATAAAAGGTGAAGTTTTTACGAAATGTCTCCAACTAAATTATAGACCATTTAAAAACACAATACCATGTACATATTTCTATCTAGCTTATCAGACAGATGCATCCTTTTCTCAATAGTCCCTATTGGTATTAAGGAGTACCGTAGCTATTATAACAGCAGTACAATGACTGTAACAGATTCACAGTTTAGATAAGTTTAATAGCAGATCTAAGCTGGGTACGTGTCCCCAAATTCTTGTTGTGCCCTGAAGTTCAAAGAAAAATGAATGATAGGCATTACCATTCACTAGGCAAATGAAAATGCTTTCTCATGCTCAGATTTATATTTAATTGTGAAAAACATATTGAAAGTAATATAACTTCTCTCTCCATGGTCTTTATCTAGGTATACAATGGCCATATGATTTTTTTTTAATTCCATATAGATGATGAAAGAAGGTATGCATTCCCCAACGAAGGATCATAAACATCCCTCACCAGGGATTGCAGGGAAGTGCTGCTCTCTGTCTAGTAGTTGCTTTGCTTTGTTTATAAAACACCCCTCATAGATTCTTAAGCATTAACTTTTGTCAGCAATTAATGTGAATGATTTAAAATTTTTATAATCTCACCATTTCCTGCATTTGGAGTATGTATTCAATTCAATGAATATTTCCTGTATACTGTGTACTACCATGCTTAACTGGGAAAGGCAACTAGTAATAAAATAACTCCTCAACCAAGACAATGTATGTTCTGCTGTTGTTCTTGACTGAAATTTTCTTAGTTAATTTCTAGACAATTACATTACCTACTTCATAACTGCAAATCTGGATGAATTGTTTCTAAAAGTTGCATCATGGTTCATGCCAATAGAACCTATGAATGCATAAAACTCTGTTTCTAATGTCACTGTTATCAAGCCAAAAACAATTATACTCATTTGAGTTATGGCAACCAATAAACTTAGATAATCACCATATGCAATACAACATTTTGGCACTTGAACTTAAAACTCTTGTAGACAACTATAGATTGCTTCTAATGCAGAGCACTCTTGTCCTACCCAAGGCTGCCAATAGAAATGCCAAAGCTGCTGAGTACTGTGCATCCTAGTAATGCTGTCAGTAAATGGCACATTCACACAGCCCCCAATCCTCTCTTCCCAGGCATGGTCTTCTCCAGCTGCAGCTTAATTTCCTGTGACTTGCCTAATTACTGTAATTAAGGATTAATTGCCATTAATTATTCACACATAAGCTCATCGCAAATCATGGGGTAAATGTCTTATGAAAGCTGCCATACAAGCCATGTATAAACACACTGGGATGCTTCAGGCAGGCGAATCTATCACTCAGCCCTCAAGCAAATCTCTGTGCTTCTCTTACAAAAACAGCTATAACTCTCAGAAACTCGACAGTCCTTTCAGGTAAGCATTAGGTTACAAAGCATGTTTTCCTGTGGAAGCCACATGGTTTTATTAGTACTATAAATGCTGTTTTATCTTTCCAACTGCTATTTTTATGTTTCCATTTTTATTCTACAGTGCTCAGTTTAGGACGACCACTTGCTTCAAGGAGGAATGTTTGCAGTTGCTACTTCCCCATCACAGTTTGAAATAGTTTCATGTGGTTTACAACATATGACCATGCAACTGGGATCAGCATGCAAAAAAAAAAAAAAAAAAAGTCAATGGATTGGATACACAACTGGGACAGAAACCATTTGATTTTCAAAATTCACAATTTCTGTCCTTTGTGTAAAAAAGTCAGCACATATTTAGTCACTACTAGGGTGTCCCTTGTAAGGCAAGTTACTAGCTTGGCAATGAAAGTACTGCTGACAAGAATGATTGAAAAGGCAAGAAAACAAAGTAGCCTCATAAGGATCACTTTTGTATTAGTTGGGTTCCCTGTTTTCATGATAGCATCTGGTACTTTCACAATTACAAAATACAAACATCATTCCTTTGCCAAGCTAGAAAAGAAACTGTTCCTTCCAAGTATTTCTAATAGACCCTGAGCTAGTGAGGAAACTTCCAAATCTTTTACTCTACAAATTATACACCTAACACTTCTTTCAAGTTATCTAAGTTTACCATGTTTGAATGATTTAAAACAGAAGAATTCATTTTAACAACAGAATAAATTATTGTATTTGTTAAAAGACTTAAACTACATCAACAGTTATGTATTATCACTGCCCTAGGAAATTTAAATCCAAGTAGACAGAATGGTTTTCTAATTATGTTAGTTCCTTTTGCAACAAATTAATGCATGAAACATTTTCATTTCTGTACATGTTTGTGTGTCTTCAGTTAAACATTTATGTCAATGGACCTTCTGGCAGATTTCTAATACTCTTCTAGAAAAGCAACTTTTCAAATATATCATTTAAGAGTTCTTTTCCCCATTTCCTGCAGTACTCAAAATAGGGGTACATAGCAACTAAAATAATTTCACAGTTTTAAAATCTAAGTTTAAAATGTACTGCTTGAATAATTACAGACCACATCCACATTCAAACAAAATACCAACTAAGTTTATAAGAGCCACTGGCTATTCAAAATGAAGAAATTAAGTATATAACCTCTACTGTCTGAACCTATATTATCTAATTGATAATATATATTCAACTCACAAATTCAACCAAGCCTTAAGAGGAAAAAATAAACTCCATCATTCTTTGGTTACAACAGATTTAAAAAGAATGTGTATGATTTCTATAGTGATCACAGAGTATGTTTCTAGTGCCCTCTAGAACCTTCTTTATAAACCTTAGCCCCACCCACTTAAAGGATGGAACTAACGTTACAGAAACTACGGAACTAGAGAAGCAGTTAAATCTTGCATATTTAACTTCTATCGTCCTCTCAAGTAATGAGATACACAAAGCCTGAAAAAACTCCTCATCTGAGACACAAGTCTTTTTCTCTTAACCTTAGATTTCTATAACTGAAATAATGTTCACAAAGTCCTAAACTTTTTCACTGCCGAATTACATACATAATTGAAAACTGCGGTCTAGAACTGAGTAAATATTTACTGGTCATAATGGATCCTCCCAAATCCACCCATTTGGACCACCCCTCCCCACAGAAACACTGAAGTAGGAAATTAAAGCTCTTAAGGATTTGTAAGTCGTCTTACACTCATACTCAAATAAGAACTGCTATACATCTGGGAAATAATTTAAAAACTTGGAAACTAAGTCAACAGGGAAATTCACAAAATATGATTTTGGTAAAAATGTATAATTACGTTGCCAGTGATAATGATATAAAATTGAATTAAATTGGTGATTAGTTTTACATTATTGTTGTTTTTAATATCTACCTAATAATTCCTATACCCCTAATCCTAGAATATATAAATAATACTAATTCCTATACCCCATCCTAGAGACAGTAATCAGTGACTTAGAGAGTTATTAAAATCTACCATCCCAACCATCAATGTCATCTAATTGATACTTCCCTATTTTTGTCACCTTGCCTTGATGCCAGCTGCCAAGCTCTGCCATGTCACTTTCCATTTATGGACTCCCAAGTCCCTTGATCTGGCTAATTAGGGTTTATGTGTTAATTGGAGTAAATACAAAGATGGGAGTCACAGGCACAAATTTCAAAGCAGAGCCATAAATTGAAGAGCTGATAAGCGAGAAAAAGATGCCTTCATGGAACAAGTGTCAAGTTTATTTTATCCCTGGGAAAGACCCAGAGTTTCCTGTCAAAGTGACACTCATAAGTTTTTGAAAAGACTTAATGAGAAAAACAGTAACTAATACATTAAGAATATTGCTCTGTAGCAGTAAAATACACAATATACCTAAATGCAGTTCAAGAAAACAGAAATCTCTTTTTTGAAAATTCCTGGAACTATTTCTATTTCTATTCATTAAGACAGTTTTTTATTTCTATTTTACTTCATAGAAAATATATATCTTATGTTTAATTTTTAGTACAAAAAATCTAAAAGAAAATCCAGTATTTGAAAATCACGAGATGTGATTTAAGTCAGAAAAATGACACTTTCATTAACATTTTAGATATATTAATACTTTTTCTGCCAAAGGTAACTGTTTGATTTAGAAATAATTGCCACAAATTACAGCAAAAAGATTTTATGAATACTGTACAGATTTAGGATACTAGATTTCAGAGGCTTACCTCAAATGTCAGTTAAGACTGAAATTACTTCAGAAAAAGTATGCATGATTTCTGTAGTGATCAGAGTGTTTTCAACACCCTTTGGAATCTTCTATAAAAACATTACTATTAGTCAGTGGCACCTGCCTTTTCTAGCATCTGGAGAGGAGGAGGAAAGTTAGATATTTAGTACAGAAAATAAATGAAAGAGCTGATAGTCTTCCTTTGCCATTTTGCTTTTACAATAAAAATTTCATATCTGATCAGTCCCATTTAGTTGACAGAAATGTAACGAGAGGACTACTTCATCTGTTGCACTATTATGTCTGTTAAAACTCTCTGAAATTAGTTAATAATAAAGACAATAACAATATCAACAATACCTGCTACTTACTACTTACATTTTTATAGTACTTTATAGCCCACAAAGAACTTTCACATATATTAATATCACCTGAAGTTATGGTAACTAACAGAAGTTAGGTAACATGTAACACATATATCTGAGGACTTTACAGAAAAAGTATTCAAACCATTTTCAGGCTGATAATCATTTAGCTAAACAGAACAAAATGCATCCAGGTAACATCAGAGGTATTGAAAAATCAAGTTAGTAAGAAAAACTAGTGTTCACATCTATGTAGTGTTTCTCAAAGGATTTATATAATAGCTTAAAACTGATTAAACAGGTACATCAATAACCCCTCTCAATCATTTCTTCCCTTTCTTAATATCCTTTTAATCAACAAAATATGGCATTCATTCTTCTAATAACTTATGATAACTTAGGTTCTACATTTTAAAGATTCTCCACAGGTCAATCTCATGTTTTGTTTCAATATTCTAACTTCCTTTAGTGCTTTCAGCTCACTTGCCACAAGTAAGAAATTAATTATCTTTTGCAGTAAACAGAGAAGATTTTTGGAATGAATAAAAGACTTTTTCTATGGACCATAATATTAAAAGCTAACCTTATATATTCATATACCTTCTGATAAGGAATACCATATCCTTATAAAAGCAACATTCTCTGAAAAAGTTTTGACAGAGGTGCTTAAGATTTCTGATATCTGTGAAATATACAAATAATTTCATTTAACTATTTTGAGGGGGAGGGAATCTATCACTTCTAGTGATGGTGTCACTCAAGAGATACATTTTAAAGTTTTTAATTCCTACATAAACATGAGTGAAAATATCACATAAAAACATCTGAGGTCCATATGATACACTGTATCACTAGCAACTTTGTACAACTTTTTAAACAAAACTATGTTGTAACTTAGTGTGAGGTTTTAACTGAAAACAACCAAGCTAATTTCTACAAATTAACAGATGTCCATGAGAAATAGTAAGAAACAAAGAAATGCATATGTGAACATCATCAGCATCCAAATGAGTTTATTGTAGGACTCTAAAGCACATCTGATCTTGGCTCCAGCCTGTAGTCTACCTTTCAACTTGCAAATGACAGTGTCACCAAACACTGTCCTTCCATCAATCAAGCTGGGTCATGAATATACAAAAGGCAGCAGAGAGGCTGGCTACCTCCTGCAGTTCAACTTGGCCTAATTATCTAGGCCTTTCTTTTGGTTACAGTCTGAAGCATATACACCCAGTCAGCTGCTGGGCAGCCGGAGGCCTAATCAAGAGAGGTTATGCATACTGACCCTTATATGGACATCCAATACAAGTTAAATGTGAGCACCAAATGTCATCTTTCTTATTCATCATTATGAAATTTCCCTCCCCTTTCGAAATACCAATCTGCTGCCATTTTCAGACACTCCTCTTACCCCCCTCCAACCTGTCATTTCACTGTGCTTGCTGCCAGTTGAGTGAATTAGCATTCTAACTGATGTGCTGCTCTTCGCAGACAAATCCTTGAGCTGCGTTAACTAATGACTTCTCTCCACAAAAAGGAACTGATAGTCAACCTTTGATAAAAGAGATTCCATTTCCACAAATCACAATTTACCATAATGGTAGCAAAATCAGTAAAGAGTTACTATGGTTGTGTACTTTCCCTTGTGTTTTTTTCTTATTTCACTACAAAGAAACAATCAACAATGAATGCATTATAAAGCTGCTAACTAGTCAGCAGGAGCTGTGTATGATGGTGAACTCTAAGCAAAACAATTAATTAACAAAGGATTGGTGGAGATGAAAAGAAGGCAAACAATGAAGAACCATCTCTTTTCACAATCGCACATCTCATCAGATTGAGGATGAGTTTGGTAAGACAACAAACTGCTCCAGTGCCCAGTGCCATTCCCTGCACGTTAGGTGCTCAATAGTTATTGACGTTGATTATGATGTTAACCATGATGATGCAGAAGATCAAAGGTAAAGTAACAAGGGCCACAACTACAACTGTGATGTGAAAATAAAGATAGGTCCAGACTGTGAAAATGTTATGGAGCATGATACATAGAATGGAAATAAGATGTTAATAAAGAAGATTCCACTGAAATATAAAAGATATATTAATAAACAGAAAACTGAGAAAAGGAGATATTTTGTGGGTTAGATTTTATATATGTATCTTAATTTCTCTATGTTTTTACACATTTATGCAGCTCCCTGATATAGACAACAAAGAGCTAATGCCATAAAGTGTGGCAGAAAATACAATGATTTGTAATACTGCAAGTCCTCAAAGTATTGGAAAGTCATATCTAGGTGAAATTGCAACCCCAAACACATTTGTCTAAAACAGGTAAGGGATGAAGTGGGAATCAGAGCAGGCTTACTTTATAATGAGAAAAAGAATCTTTCATGGTTAAGTACGGAAGGTTTGATTATTACAGCACTCTGATTTGTTGGTTTATAAAGTCAATGTGTATTCACTTAACAAATGTTTATTAAAACCTTTCTATATGCCCAAGAACTTGTGTGTGAGTCTCTAGGGGAAAGAGAAATGTACATGACATTGTTCCTGTCCTCAAGCTGATTATAGTCTCACTAGAAGGACAGACATGCACATATAAAGAGTAAAATAACAAAAGATTTAAATACAGTAGATCCTTAGACAACACGGGGATTGGGGCATCAACCCCTGCAACTTCTGGCTCCCGAAAAACTTAGTAATAGCTTACTGTTGACCAGAAGCCTTACTTGATAACATAAACAGTCAATTAACACATATTTTGTATAAGTACCAGGCACTAATCAACTATAGCACTGGAACTCCAGATTAACACATATTTAGTACATTATATACTATACATAACATTATAGTATATACAATATAGTATTATCTATTATATTCTTACAATAAAGTAAGCTAGAAAAGAAAATGTTATTAAGAAAGTCATAAGGGGCCGGGCGCGGTGGCTCACACCTGTAATCCTAACACTCTGGGAGGCCGAGGCAGGCGGATCGTTCAAGGTCAGGAGTTTGAAACCAGCCTGAGCAAGAGTGAGACCCCGTCTCTACTAAAAATAGAAAGAAATTAATTGGCCAACTAAAAATATAGAAAAAATTAGCCGGGCATAGTGGCACATGCCTGTAGTCCCAGCTACCTGGGAGGCTGAGGCAGAAGGATTGCTTGAGCCCAGGAGTTTGAGGTTGCTGTGAGCCAGGCTGACGCCATGGCACTCAGTCTAGCCCGGGCAACAGAGCGAGACTCTGTCTCAAAAAAAAAAAAAAAAAAAAAAAAAAAGTAATAAGGAAGAGAAAAAATATTTATTATGCATTAAGTAGAAGTGGATCATCGTGAAGGTCTTCATCCTCCTCATCTTCAAGTAGAGTAGGCTGAGGAGGAGGAGGAGGAGAAGTAAGGGGAAGGGTTGGTTGGTCTGCCTGTCTCAGGGATAGCAGAAGTGGAAAAAAATGTAAGTATAAATGGACCCATGTTTAAGGGCCAACTGTGTATGTGTGTGTGTGTATATATATATATATATATATACAATATAGAGAAAATAATATTGCTGTATTCTTTTAACTCCATTATTAAACAAATGATTACTATCATTAAATAATGTAAGTGGGACTTAAATAAAAGCTAGGTAAGTGATACAAAAAATAAATTCTATTATTTAGAAAAGGGAGGTATCCTGAAGGAGGTACACAGTGTACTAGTTAAGGGAAGATATAAAATGTTACCTACCTTAAAAGCATAGTATGTAAAATGACATGGGGAGAAGATTTTTCATATTACCAAAAAAAAATTAAACTATGAGGCAGAAATTAACCAACAATCTACAATTAATCTACAATCTTTAAGTAGACCAGTCTGACAAGGACAAAAGATTCTTATTTGGGAGTGGTAGAAGCTAAGTCTTCTCTGAATCTCTAAACTGGGTTAGAGGTCTTCTTATATGCTTTTCTTCAAAACCCTATCTTCAATTCTTCAAAATTCTGTAATTATACATAGTATTGTATCTTATTTATCATTCTGTCACCAGCATCTTACACAGTCCCTGGCATATAGTTCGTGCTCAATAAATGGTGGTCAAATGAATAAAAGAATGGAAATTTAATTTACAAACAGCTACAAATTCCAGGCTAGAGAGTTTGAACTTATAAGCAATGGGGAAAAATAAAGGTTTGAGTATCATGATATGAGCAACATTGTAGGAAGTTACATTAGAAAAGCAACTTGGTGGCAGTATCTCAAGAAGATTGAACAAAGAACTAGAAACAAGAGTTCTTTCTAGTTGGAAGGTTATCAGAATAATCATTTACTAAGTGCCGCCCAAATGCCAAAGTTTTTCTTTCAAATTTATCTCTGCATCTGCGCCCTTAAGTGGAATGTTCTTCCCTTCCCTATCTAGGTAACCCTACTGAGACTTCAAAAAATATTCTTATTTACAAAGATATTCATTACAACATTATTTATAATAATGAAAAGCTAAAGACAACTAAAATGTCCTGGAATATGGACATGGTTAAGAAAGTCATAGTCACTCAGTAAAATATTATGTAGTCAATCAAATTATTCATAAAAAAATTGCTAACATGGAAAGTGCTTATATTATACTACTGAAGAGAAAAACCTATAAATTGTATAAATAAGTGATTTCAATTATAAAGCAAAAATTATGCATTAAGAAATGAGAAGGCTGGGAAGGAACGCAAACTGCTAAGTTATTCTTCTGAAGGACAATTTAGCAATATCTATTATAAATGAAAATGTGTGCACACTAAGAGTTCCATGTATCCCAAAGAAACCCTAGTGCATGGGCCTGGGAGACACATATGAGTTTTACTCACAGCCAGAAACAGAGGTCTCCCATTGTTTGCTTTTTGAAATCAATACTCATCTACATTATTACTTCATGATTGTGCAGTATTCAACTGAATGAAAGTAAAACAACTTTTACATTCACTGAGCAACTGATGGACTTTTGAGCAGGTTTTTGCCCTTTTTTATTTTCTATAAACAAAGCTGCTAGAGATATTCAAATATTCTACATGTCTCTAGATACACATGTACAAACTTTTCTCTAGGATATATACCGAAGAGTAGAGCTCCTAGTTTATAGGGTGTGCCAATCTTCAACTTTGTTGGATATTGTCAAATTATTTTCCAATAGTTGTACCAATTTATATTCCCATAGGCAATACATAAGAATTTCCATTGCTCCACATTCTTGCCAACACTTAGTTAGAATTTTAAATTAATGCAGATTCGTTTTACACATTCTATTTTGGTGAATGATCAGTGTGCACTTAAAAAGAATGTACCCTTGTTGGGTAGAGTTAAATTGTCAATTAGGTCAAGATGGTTGATAGTGTTGTTCAAGTCTTCTATATCCCTACTTATGTTGCTAAGAATAAACAATACCGCATTAATGACATACACTGAACCTGGTCTTGATAAATTATATGTCTATGCATCGCTGGGCACAGTTTGGCAACATTTTGTTTAGAATTTTATATTCATGAATGTGCCTAGCCTGTCATTTTCCTTTCTTGAATTGATATCAGTCCGTTTCAATATCACAGATATATTAGTATTATATAATTAAAGAGTATACTTTTGTTTGCAACAAAAGTCTTATGGTGTATAATTTAGTCTTATGGTGTATAATTTCCATAAGACTAAAACTATGGTATTCACTCCTTGAATGTTTAGAACTTGGTCACAAAATCCTCTGGTCCTGATGTTTTGTGGCAATATTTTAAATTACTGGCTTTATTTAAGGATTATAAGATCACATAGATTTTCTACACCTTGAGACAGATTTAGTAATTTGTATATTTCAACTTATATTCCATCTTGCTTACAATGTCAAATGTATTGACAAAGTGTTCATGGTATTTTTTTTAATCTCTGCTGTATATGCCTTATCCTCTTTTTCAAATCCAATGTTATTTATTTGTGTTTCTTCTCTATCTCTTTTCCTTCTTTTCTTTTGTTTATTTTGTCTGTATTTGATCAATCTTTACCAGAGGTTTGCCAATTTTATGAATTTTCAAAGCATAGACTTTGGCTTTGTTGATGCTTTCCACTTTATTTTTGTTATTTATCTCTTTGTTTTCAAATTTTTATTATTTCCCTTTTTTCTATTTTCTTTGGGTTTATCCAGTTGTCCTTTTAAGTTTGTAATTCTTTTTTTTTTTTCCTGAGACAGAGTCTCACTCTGGTGCCCAGGCTCGAGTGCTGTGGCATCAGCCTAGCTCACAGCAACTTCAAACTCCTGGGCTCAAGCAATCCTTCTGCCTTAGCCTCCGGAGTAGCTGGGACTATAGGCATGCGCCACCATGCCCGGCTAATTTTTTTTTCTATATATATTTTTAGTTATCCAGCTAATTTCTTTCTATTTTTAGTAGAGATGGGGGTCTTGCTGTTGCTCAGGCTGGTCTCAAACTCCTAAGCTCAAATGATCCACCTGCCTTGGACTCCCAGAGTGCTAGAATTTACCGGAGTAAGCCCCCGCGCCAAGCCAGTTTGTAATTCTTAACTTCAATTTTAGCTAATTAACTTTTAAGCTTTTCTGAATTTTATAATGTAAGCATTTAAAGAAATAAATAATACAAAGCTTTAGTGATATCTTGTAAGTTTTCGTATAAATCATACTTTTACCATTTTTAATCAGTTTTAAATATTTGACAATTTTTCTCCCAACTCTTTTGACTTGGGAATGATTCAGAAATATTTTTAAATATCCAAATGTTACATGAGTTATTTTATATTTTTAGGTCTCTTTTGTTCATTTCTTACCACTTGTTTTGTAATAATAGAAACGGTTCTGTGTGATGCTCTTTCCGATTAGTTGCGGCTTGATTCATAGTAGTTTTTTAAAAAGTTCCTTTGTATTCTTGAAAAGAAGGAACGTTCTTCAGTTGCTGGTGACATATTTAATATTTTCCACATGTCCACAGAGTCAAGTTTGTTATCTGTATTATTAAATATTTCTGTGTATTAACAGAATTATTTTGTTCTATCATTTCCCAATAGGGATATGGTAAAATCTCCCCAACAACTGGTAATCTCTTTCTCCTTGAGATTATGTCAATTTTTGTTTTATATTTTGAAGCTGTTATTAAGTGTATATAATTTTAGAATTGTTAAAATGTCCTGGCAAATTGGACCATTTATCGAGATATGGTGACCCTCTTTATCTCTAAAAATGCTTTTTGTCTTCACTTTCAAGTTTATTTCATCTGGTATCATATTGTTATTCCTGCTTTCCTTCTGTCAGTAGTTGTTTGGTATTTTTCCACCACTTTATCATTAACATTTCTGTATCCTTTTGTATTAGGTGTGTCTCTTGCAAATAAGTATGTTGTCAGGTTTTTTGTTTGTTTATTTGATACTTGTTTGTTCAATACACTGACAATTTTTATCTTTTAATCTTTAATCTTTTAAAATCCTTTTACATGTATTATAAGATATATTTGAATTTATTTCTCCCTACTCATTTTATGCTTTCTGTTTGTCCTATTTTTGTTTCTTCTATTCTCCTCTTTTCTTGCCTTCTTTTGGACTGAATTACTTATTGTATTTTTTAATGTCCCTAACATTTCATTTTTCTTCCCTTATTTGTTTGGAAGCTATACAGTCTACTTCAATTTTTCAAATAGTAACCCTATGAAGTCCATTATTATCAATATTTTTAAAGCATATTTTTAAATTGTAAAACACACATACAGAAACATGCATTTTTACACATACATAGACATAGAGGCAAATGAATAATTATAAAGCAGCATCCATGTAACCACCACCTAGGTCAAGAAATATAACTTTGTCACCTTCCTAGAAGCACCTTTGTGCCTTATCTCAATCTCAACTCTGGTCTTGCCTCTAATGTTCCGTCTAATAGAAATATAATGAGAGCCATACGTGTAACTTTGAATTTTCTAGCAGCCATATTTTTAAAAGCTTTTTTTAAGTGAAATTAATTTTAATGTATTTTATTTAACCCAATATACCTAAAATATTATCACTGCAACCTGTTAATCAATATAAAAATTTATTAATGAGATATTTTATATTCTTTTTATAAAACTAAGTCTTTGAAATCTGAGTGTATTTTACACGTACAATACATCTCAATTCAGATTAGTCATATTTTAGGTACTCAATAGACTTGTGGCCAGGGGCTACCTTACTGAAGCTCTTCTCTACAGATATTTACTATCTGGATATTCGTGACAAGCAATTTTTTTTGTTTTTAGTATTCTTAGTATTTTTTAAAGTAATATTGCCATCTATGCAGCCCTAAAAATATAGTTTCATTCTTCCTGTTTTGGAATTTTATATAAATAGAATTATACAATATGTTTTCTTTTATGTCTTGCTTCTTTTGTTCAACATTATACATGTGATATTCATCTGTTCTTGAATATAGTAACAGTTCATTCCTATTCATTGCTGGGCTGTATTCCATCATCAGCATATTCATTATTGTTACTCAGTTTATTATTCATGCACATCTGGGTTGTTTCCAGTTTTAAGATGTTGTTTACAAAAATGATTACAACTTTGTACCTGTCTCTGGTGTACATGTGAGGTTTTCAAGGTTTTATATCTAGAAGTGGGATTGCTGGATTGAGGGGTATACATACACGACTTCAATTTTACTAGGTAACGTATAAACTATTTTCCAAGCTGAAATTATGCTAATTTATATACCCACCAATGAATCAAAGTTTTCATTGCTCCAAATCCTTACCAAACCTTGGCACTGTAAGGCTTTTTAATTTTTGCCAGTCAGGTATATAAACAATATCTCATTGTGGTTTTTATTTATATTTACTCAATAATCAAAATCTTTATCCTTGTCCAGACAATAAAAAGACCTTAAAATGCTTTACTTCTGATCACACCCTCCCAATATATTAACACATCAAAGATTTAAGCTATCTTGATTTTTTAATCCCCATAAACTACATATTATGATGTTACATGGTCAACCCTTGCCCACAAATTTTGCATTTTCCTTTCTCATTATTCTTGCTTCTTGGACATTCCCTCTGAGGATTTTTTCTTCTTCTTAAAATATATCCTTTAGAAATTCCTTTAGTGGAACTCTACTGGTTGGTATTGAACATTTCCAGTATGTCTGAAAACAGCTTTATTTTGCTCATACTCCAGATATTTTCAATAGACAGGCAATTCTAAGTTGATAATTCCAGTTACTTTCTGTCAAGCACTTTGAAATCATCTCATTGTCTTATGGCTTCAATTGCTCCTTTTGAGAAGTTAGCTGTCGGTTAATTAATTGTTCCTTTTTTCTCTGATTTAGAGATTTTTTTCTTTAATCTTTGGGATTCTGCAGTTTCATTATTACACACCTCAGTGAGGATACCTTTCCATTCATCCCACTTAGAATTCACTGAGCTACCTGGATCTGAATATCAGCACATTTCATAAATTCTGACATATTTTCAGCTAAATATCTTTTTGAATATTGCTTCTCCAATCTTCTTATTCTTTATTTCTGGAAATAGGAATTAAACACTTGTTGGGCTTTCTTACTCTATCTTCTTACTTCCTTTCTCGTATTTTCTATCTTTTTGCTCTACTGCATTCTAGGAAATTTCTTCATATCTATTGTCTACTTCACTAATTCTCAACCTAAGCCGTGTCTGATCTGAGAAGTTTGTTTTTCACATCTGTCTTGTTAATTTTAATGAATGGTATCTTGCTTGGTTCAAATACTTTTAATCTTTAATTTCAATAAATAGACTTATTTGCTGTATCTGATTATAAAATATTTTCAGTCTTGTAAGCCTGATTCTACAGTTCTATGTTTCTGTTAACTCATAATCAGGGTGGCTTTTTTTACTTAGGTATTTCTTTCTTTTTTTCATTGCGAACCCATGTCCCTCAAAAATTCATCTGTGTGAATTCTTTGACACCTGTGTTTAAAGTGCTTTTTCCTCCAGAACAAGACATGCATTTTACAGATGTCTACAAGCACTAATAACTCACTTAAAACTAAATTTTCAGGTCCAACTTTTTTGGACCATACAGGCAATGTAATTTCGATCTCCAAATCAAGTGAATATATTCTATAATTAGGAATCCTCAGGCCCCTCTCACCTAAGGGCAAAAGTACTTTCACTTTCTGAAAGTACTCGCTTCTTAGGGGTTCTGACTTCACGTGAAGATTTCTTATTTTATCCCTTAAGCTGCATATAGCCCTTTAAAAACATATGGTCTAAGTTACAAAGACTGACAGACATGAACCCTCCCCGACCCTGCCCTGGAACAAATGCCAGTTCTTGCATCTATGGAATCATACTCTTTCTTTCTGGCCATGGTTTATATCCTTACTTCATGACCAGCTCAGCTATGCTTTGGAAAAGAAGTTCTTTACTAGCCAGCATTTTTAAGTGTTTTATACCAGGTAAGGTTTTTCTATATGTTCCATCTACCCACATAGCCAGAAATTAAACTACAATCTATTTTTTAACTGTAAATGTATAACTTTAGATATGAAATTTAATAAAAATCAATGTAAAATTTTTAGTTTTAGTCTTTTTTCTAAAAATGAGTATAATAACAGTATCTACCTCATAGGCTAATCATTTTAATTAATTTAATTTTCATTAAATTAGCAAATTCATACAAAGTGCTTGGCACAGTGCTTGGAACACAGGAAGCACGTAAAAAAATATTAACCATCATCATCATTATTATAGTTGATTTGGGCCCAATATTATAACCTATTAAATTTTGCTTTGTTTTTAAGAGTCTTGGTTTTACTATTGAATAGCTATTTCCTCCAGTAATATATATCCTAAAAATTTATTACCCATGCCTTCAATTTTTCTATCCAAATAATTGATTTTTTTTAAAACTACTTCAGGTAGGACCAAGGACACATCTAAGGTGAAAGGTCCTAGAGACATCAATCTAGGATGAAATACATCACTTGTATGACTGTTAAACTACATTTCTTGAGCTTGCTTTTAAATTCTTTCATGATGATATTTTTGTCAAATTATCACTGAGGGATATTTTATAAGAATATCCCTATAACAGATGTCACAAGACCTTAGATTTGCCACTATATCTGCTTTGTAATTATATGTATGTGGTATAACTTAATAGAATCATAAAAATTAGTTCACCTTTTTACAGATGACTTAGGGGGGAAAAGTAAGGCAAAAGATTCAGTGGCCTAATCAAAGAGTCACTGAATTAAGTATTGAGGTATCAAGGAAATCAGGAAAGTATAGCTCTGAATACTGTCAAGCAGGAATGCTGTCATTTCAAGAAAAATAATTGTTGACATTTTTGAAATTTTTAAGGCAGAAATATTACGCTACATTAAAACAAAGTTACAAGTAATGTCATTACAGAGCAAAGCATAGCCCTGTGAAGCTAGAAACAAGATATAAAAGCCGAAAAGAATGTATCTATAGCCTCACTGGACACATGCAGAGGCCTCTGGCCCTTTAACCATCCCTCTAATAAAATAGCCACAGTGATTGCTTCTTTGTTGCCCTCTTGCAATCTAGGCAGAGAGATGTCTTTGTTAACCTATCTTAAACTGTTCTATAATGTTACCTCTCTTTCCACTAGAATGTAAACTCAGTAAGGGCAGCAGATATATTCTAAGTGCACAGAATGAGATTAATACATAGTAAGCACTCAATAAACAATTATTGAATGAATAGCTTCTAGTTGAGGATAATGCCATATTTAAACTAACCCCTCCAAAAAAGTACAAAATAACCACAGAGACATTTAATTGTGATTACAGCAAATATATACATTATAAAACTGACAGAAAAGGCAACACGAAATATCATGTAGCCAAGTAAATATGATGACCTAGAACTCATAGAACTGCACTTGCTAACATGGAAAGATGCCCACAATAAATTATGCAGTAAGAGATGCCAGCAATACAACACCATATTTAACTCATTTTTGAAAAATAATATATATGTAAGTATTTAACAAACTATCTGGAAGAATGTTTCTCTCTGAATAATGGGAATTATGTGAATTGTTGCTTTTTTTCTTTATACTTTTCAGTGTTGTTTGAATATTTTAACAGCCAGTAAAGACTATTGTATAATCAGAAAAAAAGTAAAGCTATTTTCTTTTTGAGGGGCCAAAACTCGGGGAAAAACAGGGCAGACAGGCAAACAGGTAAGCTACATAGAATACACTTTGTTCTGACACACTCCTTAAGCCTAATTTAACTATATGATTCTCAGAGGTCTTCTCACATCAATGACTTACGAAAACAGACTACAGACTAATAACAATTTTACATATTCTTCTATAGGTAAAACTAGATAATCTTTATCTCTTCTAATCCTTACCCATTTTACAGTAGACTGTCTTAATGACTTTAGTGCTCTAGACAGGTAACACCATCCTCCCATTTATAAGGTGCTTTGGGATCTTTTGAAAAGGGAAATGTTATGCAAAAAAAAAAAAAAATCAGATTAGGTCTTCCTTATTACTGAAAGTCCCTTTGGGGCCATAGGAACGGAGTCCATGCTCATTTACAGAGGCCAGAAACATCCACATTACCATTAAAACATAGTAATAATAATTTTATAAATCATACTAAACAGGAATTATTATGGAAAGAAGCTTATATTTTCATCTATCTAATGAAGCATTGCAGATAAGGCTACAATCTATAATTTAGAACAAATACAGTTATAAAGGTACTGGAGAAATTCCCTAAGAAACACAATTATTTTCTCTTGGATTACTGAATTCCTTTTCACAAAAGATACACGGTTTAGGCCTAATGTCAGAGCATATTCACATATCAGTAACTGCTCCTGACTCATTCTCCAGTAAACAGGAAACAGGACCTCTTCTTATGAAAAGGACTCAAGTTTGTAAGCGATCTTATGAAAAGGACTGAAGTTTTTGTGAGCCATCTGGCCATACAGAAAATCGCTTTTCCTCATAATGATGAAATCAACCAATCCTAAGGTGTCTTCTGCATGATCAGACTCCAGTGCTAGAAGGTGTACATTCAAATCCTGATGTGGCCACAAGGCTGCCAGCTTGTTGTATGGTTGAATAAACAGGAAGTGCCCAGAACAGTGCCAGGCACAATAGATATTAGTATTATTGTTATATATATGCAACTCACAAAAATGAAAGATAAAACTAGCAATATGAGCACAAGCAAGTCAATTTCTTTGAAATTCAATTCCCCTATTTCTAAACAAGTTTATAGCAGATGATGCTTCCTGCCATTCCTTAGCCGTGTGCTCTATAATCTAGGAGATGCTGGACAGCCAGGCAGTATACTCTGATAAATGACTCCCAAAATACTTCTCAAAAAAACTATATTCTCCTGATGCTGGTCCCTCAAGATATTAATTAGTTCTTTTTTTTAAAAAAGTTTCCCAAGTCTCGTAAGTTTAAGAAATGCTGCATATTTTATTTCTTTCATAGGGAATCCCAAAGCATATCATCATTTCAAAGGCTCTGAGAAGTTCTGCTAAATTTCGTTTATTCCAGCATTTCTTAAACTCCCTTTGACTATGGATAGTTTATTCTCTTTCCCCATAATCTTTCAGAACATTTGTTCCATGGAACACACTGTGGAACACCTTCTACTGGTTTATAAGCCATTCTCCCAATTCTTACCTGCTTCTCTAAGGAACAGGGACTTCTTAAAGGATAAAATGTACTTTGGAACTAAAAAGTCCTTCCTGTGGAATTATATGACTGGAAAAAAATTTTTTTTTCAGGTGTAATTACTAAAAAGAGAAGAAAGTAAACACATGGGCAAAGCTAAGTATCAAGAGAACAGAGGAAATTATGTGAGATAGTAAGAAAAAACATGAGTGATGAAGAAATACCTAGAAATCAGAGACAAGAAAAGCTTATCTTCCCATTGCATTAAGCTTTTACTACAGCATTTCATAGGCTCTGAATTTATACTGGAGCACAAAGCTTCTTAATTCTTAGAATGTATCTACTATACTTATTGAAAAGCTCTTTTAGACATTTTGGACATCAATTTTTTAAAAACCATATATTACTCTTGTATGTACATAAAAATAAAAATATATATAAAATAAATTTGTTGGCTGGGTGCAGTGGCTCATGCTTGTAATTCCAGCACTTCAGGAGGCCAAGGTGGGAGGATTGCTTGAGCCCATGAGTTTGAGGTTACAGCGACCTATGATCATGCCTGGGTGACAGAGTGAGATCCTGTCTCTGAATGAATAAATAAATAAATAAAATTTTTAATATATTTCTAAAACTAATTTCCATTCAGAGTTTGACTCTTCCAAATCATTTATTGACTCCAAGTTCCCAATGTCCATGTGTTTCCATACAATATCATCCTTTAATCAAGAATGTTGGTAATATAGCATTTCTTTTAAAAGTATTCAGCTATTAATTTTCTTCCAAGCCATTGACATTCATTCCATATATTTTGATGCTGTGGTTTTGCTATTCTTATGAGATGTCATGGGACAGTTTTCAAGTACAACCAGGAAACAAAGGTATCAAACGGTCCATAAATGGTTACTGACTGAAACATCAAGAGGCTGTGTTTACCTAGGGATGCCACCAAGAAAAACACCAATTTCTTACATACACAGGCAATGCAACCACGACAAGACTACCAACTGGCTGGTAGCAACTGTTAAGATGCCACTGTTTTCAGTGTCATCCTGATTTCCGAGATGTGAAAATTTTTTTAAAGTGCATCTTAGTATCAGTGAAATATGCTACAGAGGCCACAATCTCATTATATTTCCCCAGGCTATTTTTTATAAAAGCTTTGTTGAGATATATTCACATATTATACAATTCCACCTCTTTAAAGTATACAATTCAATGGTTTTCAGAGTTGTGCAACAATCACAATAATTTTCAAACGTTTTCATCCCCCCCCAAAATATTCCCCTCTAGCAGTCACTACCCGTTATCCCTCAATACCACCCCACATCTCCTGCTTTAGCTCTAAGCAACCAGTAATCTACTTTCTTTCTCTATGGATTTGCCCATTCAGGAAATTTCATATAAATATGATCCTACAATGTGGTCTTTGGTGAATGATTTTTCTCACTTAGCAAAATGTTTTCAGGTTCATACATGCTGTAGCATGTATCAGTACTTCATTCCTTTCTATGGCTGAATAATTATGTAACTATAATTATAATTTACAGTTATAAAAATATAGCTCCATTGTATGGCTCTACCACAATTTGTTTATCCACTTATCAGTTAATGAACATTTGGGTTGTTTCTACTTCTTGGCTATTATGAATAATGCTGCTACAAACATATGTGTACAAGTTTTTGTGTGGACATATGTTTTCATTTGCCTTGAATATATGCCGAGGCATAAAATTGCTGGGTCATACAGTAATTCTGTATTTAATATTTGGAGGAACTGACAGACTGTTTTACATTTTACATTCCTACCAGTTGTATAGGAGGATTCCAATTTCTCCACATCTTCACTAACTCTTGCTATTATCTGTCCTTTTTATTACAGTCATCCTAGTGAGTATAAAATGGTATCTTATTAAAGTTTTGATTTTTTTTGAAGTTTTGATTTGTACTTCCCAAATGGCTAATGATGTTGAGCATCTCACTAGAACATTTGAACAGTAATTTTTCTTCACTGAACCTCCTTCCTAATTTGCCCACTGCACTAATACATATTTGGTTGGCCATCAGACTTTCCAACTATCCAAGTACAATCACTTTAGCACTACTCGCAATGGCTACAAAGAGTTCTTTAGTTTTCTACTATGGTCATTGTGACTGTCAACATAACTACTGACTGATATCCCACTCTCCTCCCCTCTAGGCACATGCTAAAATTACCTACCTGGCTCCTTGGGGTTGGCCATGTGACTATCGCCAAAGACTTGTGAGCAATAATTATGAACACTTGCTACTTGTGAACCATAGCCTTTAACTCCTGATAAGATATCCAGAAGTTGTTTTACTCATGGGAGGACACTTGGCAATGTTTGAGAGATCCTGGCTGCTCTGTTAGCCTGGGTTCCTATGTGACTACAATGATCAGAGCCATCCAAAAGACCCATAATGAATACAGTATGAGGAACAAAGCTTTGGTGTTCTAATGCCATACAAATTTGCAGGTTGTTTGCTACAGTGGCATAAACTAATTCAGCCTTTCTCAGCTGGGGTCCCATAAGATTTCCTAAGCTCAGTAGAAAATTATTTGAGTTGTTAAAACAGCCCAAGTGTTCTTTTAATTGCATTAAGAATGGTACATGGCTAGTATCATTCTAGCACAGGAGAGGCAACAGGCCAACCCTATTTAAGAAGGGCTTAAGTCGAGCTTATCTTTACTTATAACACATTGTTTTCATTGTCTCTATGCTTATACTAGGGAACACTTGCAGAGAAATAAGCAGAATCTTGAAGAATGGATCTGCTACAAATGCATGTCATATAATTATAACTGAATGTCCAATAATGCCTAGAAATTCCATTACTTCTTTGTTGATCACCTTTTACAACAAATTCCATGGGGCATGGGTATCCTGTGGGTTTTGAAATTACAAAGATCTGGACTTAAACGTTAGATCAGCCACTTACTAGCTATGTCACTTCATTTCTCTGGGCCTCAGTTTTCTCATCCATAAAATAGAGATATTAAGAAATACCTAATAAGGGTATTCTAAGGAGACAAGAGAACAAACAAATAAGCACAAACTTCATGTTAAGGAAATATTAAATCCCTTCCTCAAGTCCCCAGTCCCATCCACCTAAGGCATGTACTTCATTACCTTCCCTCTGAAGCATATAATGGCAAAGGAAACAAATACGATCCCACCTTGGGGTAGCTTGGAGCCAAAAAATAACAATAAAACTTAAAAGTTGAGATAAGTCCTGTGAAGTAAAGTGTCCAGAATAACAGGGAAGACCTACTTTAGCAAAAGCAGTTAAGAAAGTCTCTTCAAAGAAGTGACATTCAAGCTGAGACCCAGAAGATAAAAAACAATCTAACCATTCTCTCTTATCTTACCATCTCTGTGTCCTTGGCCTAGTCTCAACTATCATTTCTCTCTCTCTAGTACTCCCCATCACCCTCTGCGGGCTACTGGACTTAATGCTCATAAACATGCACAAGCTTTAGACTTTTCAATGAGCAGAGAAGTAGTCACATAACCTCATGTGATTTTCTACCATCTCTAGGTATTCATTTTATATTTTAAATACCTTTTAAAGATATTTAAAAGAACAGCCAGTCTTTCAAAACTAGGGTTCCCAAAAGTGGAATATGTATTTACTTTCTAGAAATATCAGTTTTGAATGGAACCCCATTCATTTAAACGCATTGATTCAAGTGTACTGCTTTTTAAGAAAGTCATATTGTCATATACATTTATTTCATTTGTATCTTGAAAATCCTTTTGTTATCTTTCATATATGGCTTTCTTATCACATGCTAGCATATATGTATATGATATGCATATGCATAGACATATAATAAATGGGAAGTAAGCTTTGAAATTACAGCTTAATATCATAGATAAATGAGAGGTACAATGGGCAGACCATGCTTTTTATCGAATGGCTTACTTAACGCTCTTTCAATGCTCATAATTTAATTTTTTCTACCCATGGACTCTAATAATTTCCTGAAGTAATTTATGAATGCCCCCTTTTAAGTGGGAATATTTCTATGGTAAACTAAGGGCAGACTCACTCCAACTGACTCACCTTTCTGAAACTAATATATCCTTACGATCATAATTTTAAAGTGCTTATTGGTTTGCTAAAGACAAGACTTTGGCAGGTCATAAAATCTCTTAATACACACACAATGTATTCACATACATTTTTAGTTGAAATATCAAAATGCTGTGCAGAAAGATACTGAAATTCTAAGTCACTGAAAATAGCCTTTATTATTTTACTATAGTTTACCATAAACATGTTATAGCCATATAATAAACATGTTTTTATATAGCTAGTAATTTCACATGTAAAATTCTCTTCCACCAAGAGTACAATAAATAGGATTGTTTTTAATGGAATAACAATAAAGATAATATCACTTCCTGAGGCAATTTTTAAAGAAACATTTTTGAAAACTAAATGAAGGAGAAAATCTTGAAATATGCAATAATAGGGGTCATGTGGGAGAAAATGTAACCTAAATGTTTAGTTAAAACTTTCGGAGAAATGATTAAAGGGGAAGAATGGGGGGAGAAGGAATTTTAACCTGAATACTAGTTGAGAATCCTTAATCCAAAATTCTGAAATCCAAAATGGTTCAAAATCTGAAACTTTTTAAGTGTTGATATGACACTCAAATGAAATGCTCATTGTAGCATTTTGGGTTTCAGATTTTTCGTACTAGGAATGCTGAACTGGTAATGCTAATATTCCAAAATACAAAAACATCTGAAATCCAAAACATTTCTGGTCCCGAACATTTCAGGTAAGGGATAATCAACCTGTATCTCTTACTTTCTCTATAAACAATAAGTGCCTACAATATTTCCTTCCTATATATACCTAAAATCCCCTGAAATTCAAATCCTACTCTGAAGAATCTCAGTATGCTTGCACTCTGTCACACATGTTTAATATCATCAGCTTTTGACTGAAAGTAAAGCTGAGGAAGCTAGGTATATCTTCTCAATTTAAAGCTATAATCAACTTCTAAGAAATTAAACTATATACTTTTTCAAAAATTATGGATCAGATCATATTGCACAAATATTACAATGAATATTACAATGGAATTGGGCAGGCATACCGATCAAAAGTATTTCCAGATGGCAAAGAATTCACTGAAATAAGAATTACAGAAGTATATTCAAAGCAATATTCTGTCTTTGATAATTTAGAGGCAACCATGATAACCACTATTTGTACATGACAGTCATATGAAATAATAAACTTTGCTAGCTATAAACATTACCAAATTCTGACACTATTGATTTATTATGTCTAACAGTGACATCAAACCAAACAACTGACAGAAACAATGTTACAGCTTTAAGAGCAGTTTGTCAACGATTAATACTGCCAAACGGGGTTTAGCTTTATGCTGGGACCACTTGTCTAGCAGTTGTCAATCCAAGCAAAAATTACTACTGCCACACGTCTGCTAACACAGGCCCGAGGCGCCGCTCCGTTAGCCCTCATTACCCCGATCACTGCAAATACAGATGCAAGGCCAGTCCCTATTTAATATGCGTGTTAATTATGCAAATTATTAATTGGGCTGGTGCTTGAGGACTTGTGTTTATGCCCAGATTAGAGTCAATAACTGTATCACACAGCATTTTAAGCCTGACCTGTGACAGAAATAAAGCTGTGCAGAAAGCAACATTTTTCTCATACTCTTCTAGTTCAGAATACTAGCTCTATACAGGGTATTTTACATTGATTCAAAAAGAGGCCCCATTTGGGACACAGAGAAATCACAGAATATATCTTTTATTAATATATTTATTTGTTAATATTCTTCACTTTGATATTGTTCATAATTATTTATAATATTCATTAAATTACTTTACCAAGTCCATTGTTTCTGTAGCAAAAATGTTGAATGCACTAAACGTTAAAATATATTTTTATAGTTATTTTTTTCCAATAAGGCTATGGTTTGGTCCTATTTATATTACATGGCCATAAAAATTGTATGACATGATATTATGTTGTAAATTTTTTTATTTAAAAAAAATCATACAGATTTAAACCTCCAAAGATAGAAAGCAAAGCTATAAGGTTTTTCCAATTAAAATTTACAGCAGACAATGTTGTAAATTTTATACAGTTGTAATGCTTGCTGCAGTTGTACTGAAATGGGAACTATTGATCAGCATGATTTCCCAGGATACATGAAAGGGGAACAAGGTATTGCACAACAGAAACAAAACTTTCATTTGTAAAGCTTTCTATTAGACTTTACTGCCCTCATTTGGTTCTAGATGCATCTATCCAAACAGGGGGAAAAGTCATATTCTCCCCACAGAATTACAATGAAAGCAAAAACAAACAAAAACAAAATACCTCACACGCTTAATCAAAAGTAACAATGTGCCCTACTAAAAGCATAGTTTTGGTACATTGTCAAGAAGATATCTATAATTTGATGAAAAGATATTTATCATTTGAAGGAATTTTTTTTTAAAAAAGAAAAAATCTTTATCTTGAAAAAGAAAGTCAGGATCAACTAGAATAACACTAGTGAAGCATGTAACAGGAAGCACTAATACTACATTTATATTAGAAGTAGTTTATATGATTATATTAATGTGCTTTATAAATTTTATAAATATAAGTTATTAGATCTACAAAGTTAAATTATTGGCATAAGGAAACTGAAAAAGTAGGTCACAGAAAAATTGTGTTAATAAAAATATCACAATCTGTAATATCAGATATATCAAAGTCGTACCTTCGTGGACTTATTTTCAACTAAAATGAAACTGAAGTTGTTTCCATTCTACCTGGTTTTGTTGCAGGGTCTTGCTAATGACATCTCAAACTTCTCCTGATCTACAAATAATGTAGCATGGCTCTAAGTGAATCAACCACTGAAAGACAGACTTCATGTCAAGAGCACTCCATGCAGATAAGCCCAAAAGATAAAACTAAACTGACTTACTTTGCCTTAGTCACTTCATGCTGATACAATCTAACTTACTGATAGTAAAAATATCTACTGTTTACAGAGTACCCATTTTTTTCCCAGGCTCTTTTCATAACACCCTGACAAACTGATATTATCCACATTTTTTATAATGAGAAAACCAAGTCTGAGAAAAGTTCAGTAACTAGTTTAAAGCCACAACTGTAATCAATAGCAAAACTAGGCGTTTGGAACCCATGGCAACATAACACCAAAACACAAGCTCTTTAAACCAAAGCTACCTTTCAATTATCCTAAATGACAATGATTCCAATGCTTGTAAGCCTTAAGTACAAATGAACATGACTATGAAAATTGGCGGGGGGTGGGGGCATTGGGAGGGGGACGATAATATTTTAGTCTCTTTGGAAAATCTGAGACAACGGAATTAGTTAAAGCTATTTGAATAAGATGAATCAAACACATTCATTCATTAAAAATTATAAAGGTATATTTAAATAACCAGAAGGAAAAAATGTTAATTTCTACAATTTGTGGCTTTTTTCACTAACAATTTTGCAACTACAATTTGAAAGATAATTATTTGGGAAGCACGGGGTGTTCAATAGCTGAAATTTTTTAATATTGAAAATAAGTTAATATAATTAAAATGATAGATCTTGGTACAAAGCTTGACACTCTCCAGAGATTCCTATTACAGTGCCATACTGTGTATGTATCTGGGTATATGTATGTGTCTGTATACAGCAGCCAATTAATGTTCCTTGTTTAAATAAATGCATATTTTTCATGCTAATGCCCATTTATTAACTGGTAGAGTATAAAGTATCTTTTCTCTAAAATATAGCTTATGTTTAAAAACTTTTATTTATGTATTATTCTAATGCTTATTTTTAAATTGTGATCATTTACAGTTAATTCAAGAAGCTAACTGATTAAGCTTTCACTCATAACCATAAAATATTATTTCTAGAAAAAACAAGGCACACATGAACTCAAATGATCTCAACTTTTAATGAGGATACTTAAAACCATTTTACCCAGGTGATTATAATTTTTCAACTTCAATCTGACTTGAAATTTCATATTACTAAACTTTGTACTTGAATAAATTTGAAGATGACTTTTCCTTTCTTTTCCCACCTAAAGTCATCCAAAAGTTTGAATTGTCAGGGGGCCATTTGTGGCATCCAAGGTTAGGTATATTTCAGAGTATTCCAAATAAGCATAGTTTTCTAGCAGATGACTGATACTCTTCTTTATGTAAAAATGACTACACTAGAAAATGTGTTTTTTATACTAATTTTTTGGACCTTGTCCCTTTGGTGACAGTTCCTAGAAAAAGAGAGCATTAGAGTAAAAGTATATAGTACTTGGGGAGACCATACTTAGAACTATGGGCTATATTTTGAGACAAACCAGTGAGATCCTAATTATTTTTAAGAGATCATTTTGCACTTAAAGTAACTCTTAATTCAAGTCAGGAGTGCAATTTAAATTCTGAGGTGTGGAAAAAGATAATTGAAGCACAACACCAACATGGCCAAGAGTGTGACCTCTAGGTGGACCAACAAATCACATCCTAAACACATACTGACTCCACAGGACAGTCTTGCAAATTGAGAAAAAGTATTTATTTAGACACTGAAAGATAAGCGTATCTTAATAAAATATTGACAAAAAAACACTAAAAACAAAGCAATTTGCTTGTCTTATGCTAAGCTGGAGTATTAAGTATGCACCAAAGGCCTAGTGGGTATTTTATGATAATTAACAAAAAAAAAAAAGTTTATTATTATTTGCATTTACAAGTTCCTAAGGCAGCACAATCAAATCATGCAGTCACTACCAAATACTGTGTTTAAAAGCAGAAGGAAAGTTTCAGAAAAATAAGGAAAGGGAATATTCTCATTAAAAGTTATAACAACTATGAATTTAACATTTCCAGGGGAAAAAAATAGAATTTTGTTTCATTTTCAATGCTAGTATGTTCCATAACAGGATAAAAATCATGTGATAAACTGACCCATGCTTCCAAAGACTACATATTAGCCAACAGCTTATTCAAAGACTGAACCAAGCTCTCCTTGATGTGCAACAGTGCTAAAGAGAGTACACATTGAGAGAGTTTAGAAACTGGAATCTCACTGCACACTACGGTGCTTATTCCAAATCCAGTCAATGGTTCTGAAGCCAAAATGCCCATTTTTAGTACTGATCAGTTAACATGGAGAATGTAATAATTTAGATAACCTCACACACTAGCTGCTTGAATTAAAACAGGTAGTAAGACACAACATTCTGTTATAAAGGAGAAAAAAGAAATAGACAATGGATGGATCTAATAATGGGAAAAGATAACAAAGACCTAGAATTCTAGCATCTGGCACTAAATGAACTTTTTTGTAAACTGAATGGCGGTTTCCAAAACTGCTCCAAGCATCATTCCTTTGCCAAGGCAGTAAACAGCTTTTATCAGCAATAATGATGGCATAATCCCAGCTAAAAAGGAAAGTAACATATGGCAGCAGCCCTCCAAATACCATCCTGACAAAGTAGGGGGCATTTTTATTACAGCGTCCACTTGCAGAAAATCTGCCAGACATCTTCCCCTTCTTTTCTTCTTCTCTTTTTATTTATTTGTTTTTAAACAGGTTATCATCTTCTCTAAACTGAATATCACATTTGGGAATTTTAAGCTAATGATTCCTTTTGCTTAAACCCACTCACAGACATACACAAAGAGACTGCCACATCTAATGATGGCTAATAAAATGGAATTGCCTATTTATAAAAAAGCATCAGAAATTTTTTGAAATCTTTAAACTCAGAAAAAAATGCTTTTAATTAAGGAGCTTATATCATCACATAGCTTTTAATGACTTATACACAGTGAGCATCCAAGAAATAACTGATTTCATAGTATAATAAAAGGTCTTAAGAAATTGAAGTGAAAAAATAAATGCAGACACAAAACATCACAGTTGATAAACAACAAACTACAGTGAGCTGCAAAGAAACATGATCTATAAATGATCTTAATCTTGTTTGATATGTGTTAAAATGTCAGACTTCATAATATACACTCCTGATCAAAACAATCACAGTGAAGTATTTTTTAGGCCAACATACTGTTTATCAATAAAAGTATAAATGAGGATGCTTCTATAAAATATCTTCTAATGGCCTATGGGGTGGATTAATGAATCATAAATCCCACCTTGGTTTTCAATGACAGGACTTTCTATTTTCATTGACAAGTCAATGACTATCTTTTTTACCTAGGCTCTCAATCTTTCTTAATACCCTGGATATAATCTAAGAATGATGAACACATAATTTTGATTCAGATTTTAAACATTATAATCAACAGATTTGGAAAATTACTTTACTAATTAACAGCAATTATGGTGTCTTTCACTTTTAACATCTTATATACTTAGCCAAATACAATTCTTCGTTTACTTTAGATAAATTTAATAGCTGATAGAGGAATGGATGAAAAAGTAAAAGAATGTTAATATTTTTGATACCTCTACCCATAAATATTTTTTCAGGCTGAAAAATGTATCTAATAGTTCCCCTCACTGATGTTACCACAGTGTCTATATTTCTGTTGTCAGTTTTATAGTATCTCCCTTCATTAAACCTATCAAGTTTTCCTTTTGATCATGCAACCAAGGCCAGAAGACAGATATCTTCCTGGAACAGAGCAGTCTGCCAAGTCTTTCACAAGACCAGCTTAACCTCCCTATTGATTTTTTCAACACTGCAGCCATTCATTGTTTGTGACATTTGGCTGTCGGCTCTTTAACACCCTTCAACCAAATCAATTTCATATTTTTGTCAATGCTCTGCAAGAGGATGAGTAAAAATAGGAAGAGACTTAGCATGATTTAAAATGTTGATTTTCTCAAACAGTTTTATCTTTAGTTTTTATACGGCTTATAAACTTAATTCCTGTGCTTGTTTATATTTCTGCAAAAAACAAGGGGAGAAGCTTTCCAAACTATAATTTCTCAGGATAATAATGACTTAATTCGTACTAAATATTTAAAATTTTCTCATTTTCTAATGTAAATCAATACTTGCACCAATCACATCCTACATTACCTAAAGACTACTATGTGAAAATAGTGTTTTCTGTGGTTTGGATATTTAAATACTATGTAAGAAATACTGTGAAAGGTAATACATACAACATCATCATTACTATGCTTTCAAACGGCAGAGCATGTCAAAAAAGCACAATTCAGCATTTTGCTCAACCTGAAGTCTGAACTTCCAATGTACCTAGATGCTAAATGTCATGGACTGCCTTCAGGCTGCCAATGTAAAAACTCCTTTTGACATCAGTTAAAACAACATGTGAAAATCAAAGACACATATGTTCCAAATTGTGCCAAACCTCCAATCGTTCAGAAAATTCTGCAGACTCTCATGGAAATAGACGGTGGAGTAAGAACAAAACTTAAAGGAACAGAGCATTTTCACTTTATTTTTGTTAGTAAAATTTAAAGCTATAATTTTATATTAATTTCTACTAGGTTGCCTCCTTTTAGTGTTAATTAGCTGAAGAAATAAAGACTGAGATCTTGAAATCACCATTAGTGATTCATCTAAACATATATTTAAGGACTTAAAAAAATGAGTTAATGACTTGAAAAGCCTGGTGGTTCCTTTGGAACCATGATACATTACCACACAAAGCATATAATAAATAATTCTTCAAAATCTACTAATAACCTAATACACCCATGGTTTGCTGGCATATTAATAGATGTTCCAAAAACACCCAGACATAGTTACACTGCAAAGTAAGTAAAAATTAAAAAGTTGCAAAGGAAGTTTTAAGTATAAGCATTTATCTAATACATCTAAACCCTTAAAAACACAAAATAATCTGATGATTCAAATAGTTTTCATGCAGCCTTTAGGAAATACTATGTATATCAACATTTAGGGTGTTGCTTAAATATTTTATGTATTACTATAAAGAAAGAAAAAATTCTGCCAATTAAACTATAATATGACATCGATCATAAGAGCCATTCTGATTTCATAAATGCTAAAATGGGGGGAGGGGAGAATGAATATCTTAGAATCAATGAAACATGGTAATGATGAACTAGAATAACATCTACTATTGATTCTTTATGTGTGCCATTTTAAAATGTGCATGTTAAATATTGTGACATAGCACTTCAAGTCACTTTGGAACATTAACACAATCTTCTTCTGCCAAACAAACTGACTCTCACATTATCCTTTTATTCCTTATAGACATGTTGCTATATAAAGTATAGCACAACAAATAAAGCACACATGAGGAAATTATATCATAATCTGCCATATTTGCAAATGAATCATTCTGAAAAATTCCACCACTAAAATCCATGGAACATTCTCACAGCAATGCTCACAGAAGAAACCCTTTGGAATTAGAAGGACTTGTGTTTGAGTAAGGCTCTACCACTCACTCATTAGCTATGTGATCCTGGGCAAGCTAATTAACATCACTGAGCTTCCATTTTTTCATTGATGAAAACAGAAATTCTACCTACCTCCCAGAGGTACTGTGAGAGTTAAATGAGATATAAAGCATGTTAAAATCCTTAACAGAGTACTTGGCACATTGTAAGTGTTCAGTAAATGTTTTCTTCTTTCTTCTTACTACCAAGCTATTACACAACCTGCATTAAAACCATATAAAAGCTAATAGGTACCTGACCCCAGATCAACCTTATTTAGGATATTGCTGATGACTCCTTGAAATCATTATACATTATCACAGAACATACATGGTAGTAGCAAGTTATGCATGATTAGATCCACAAGAATGTAAGTTCCATAAGGGCAGGTATTTTGTTTCTGTTTTATTTGCTGTTGTATCTCTAACATTTGGAGCAATATGTAGCAAATATCAAGCACTCAGTTAACATTTTTGAATGAATTAGGATCTCAAGGAATTCTTAATTTCTGATCCCACACTAAATTTTAACTTGTTAGCAACTCGATGAGGACAATGTAGTTAAAGACTATTTTTCTTTCGACTCTTCCATTCTAAAGACTACTGACCATAACAGTGTTACCTTTATAGCAATAATCCAACAGCACCATCCTAATTAATTCAACAACTACGTATTGAGCTTCTACCATCATAATAGCATAGTGCTAGGTACTGAAAATTAAGTAGCATAAGACGCAACTGTTGTCTTCCTGGGTAGGCAAAATAATGACAGGCATGAAACTAGATTTGACCAAGTTTCAAAATGAACCACAATGTTTTTATCCCTAAAGAATTAAAAATTAAAATATTTTAGAACACGATAAATAAAAACTGTGGAAGACTGCTGGAAACAAGAAAGACTATATATATACTATGATGTAATTTTAGATGAGTGATACGATAATCAAGAGGACTGATCGTTGTTCATGAGATAGTGAAAAATATTTAAAATGCTCTACCCCCCTATGTGAAATCCACAGACTCTAAACTAGAGATTCCTTCTCAAACTACATCTCCAGAGATCTGCTCTCTAAAAAGCAGAAGTGGAAATATTTCACACAGGGTAAGTTATGCAGGATAAAGGAGAATCAATGAACTGGACATAAGCCATCAACATGTTGGGCCTACACTAGCACCTGTTCAATTCATGATATTTATTAATGCGGCTCTGTGCCAGGCCCAGCGCAAGGCATTTGAGTATACAAAGATAATAAGAAACATACCTATCACAAAAAGCTATTAGGGGAGATAGCACTTAATTTAGATTGCAGTGATCTATTTGTGCCTCTGCAATTACAACCATTCTACAGGTTAAATTTACAGGTTAAAAGATAGAACAAGATAGCCTACTAGAGAAGATCCAGTCCTTAGACCATATTTTGCTCATTTGAACAAATGGTAAAGGAAAAGGAAAAAAGTTACCATAAAACAAACAAATAAGCTTTATAGAAAAGTTGAAAAATGCAAAAAGTATAAAGAAGAAAACATTAAAAATATCCTAATTCTACTACTAAAAGGTAACAACTATATAATACAAATATTTGGTCGTTATTTTTTCAGGATTTTTTTTCCATATGAAAATACTTGGAAAAAGATTTATGAGCATGGTATACCACTATTTTACTATTTACTACTCATATTCCATATTATTGGGTATTCTTCTAAAACATGATTTAAAGTAATTATATGAAATTCCATTATACAGCTATAACATAATTTAACCAAATCACCTATTGTTGGACATTTCAATTGTTTCCAGTTTTGGCCTATCAGGATACTGTAAACTAGACCATGTAGTCATTAAACAGTAGGTATAGGAAAGTTTTTCCTCATAGGTTATTCCAAGTCATAAATAAAAAAGGAATACTAGAATTAGAATATTTCTACTTTGCAACCCCAAATAAACTAAGAGATAAAGGCATTGATCATCAATAGCTGCCAATATGACCAAAAAAGAGAAAAAAGCAGACACTATGTGCCACCAGATAGAAGAACATAATACAACCTATAAAGCAAGTCTGCATGGGAAAAAAACAATTAAAGCTGAATCTAACTAAGTCTACAGATCCAATTGTCAACTTGCAACAAATACAAAGAACAGAAGAACATATTAAGCAATACCACAGGAATGCACAAGCAAAATCCAAACTGGGAAAATCACAAGACAAACAAACTCAATTTTTTTGACAAAAAAGTACAACGGGGGAAAAAAAAAGAAATGGAAAAGAAGCTTTAAATTTAAAAAGACTTAAAAGATACATCAACCAATTGTAATGAGTGGACTTTATCTGCATCCTGACGCAAACAAACTGTTTGGATATATGATGATGTTAAAGAATTACTGTTAATACTTTGGTGTAATAATGGTAAAGTGACAAAATTATGGTTTTTTAAAGAGTCTTGATTTCTTGAGGTACATTTACAGGTGAAATAATATGACTTGAATTTACTTCAAAAAATATAAGAAGGAGAAAGCTGACAGATGTGAGAACGGGGCAGGATTGGCTATGAGTTGGTTGTGTTTGATGTTTGGTGTTCTAATATTCTGTCTTTTGTAATGTGGCTCAAAATTCACCCTAATAAACATTTAAGCGAGAAAGAAGAAAAGGAGGGAGGATGTTGCTTCTGTGACCATCTTTCTATGTTTATCTTTACAAACATCTCTCTTTATTTATTATTAACTCCTAATTAAAATATTTGAGAATAAGTCTTTTTAAGTCTTTTAAAATGACCTGAAAATCTGTACCAATTTACACTCCTACAAACAGTGCACATGTGTGCATTTCCTTGTACATTCACCAACATAACTATCTTTTTTTTTTTTTTTTTTTTGAGACAGAGTCTCACTGTGTTGCCCAGGCTAGAGTGCTGTGGCGTCAGCCTAGCTCACAGCAACCTCAAACTCCTGGGCTCAAGCAATCCTCTTGCCTCAGCCTCCTGAGTAGCTGGGACTACAGGCATGCGCCACCATGCCCGGCTAATTTTTTCTATATATTTTAGTTGGCCAATTAATTTCTTTCTATTTTTTTAGTAGAGACAGGGTCTTGCTCTTGCTCAGGCTGGTCTTGAACCCTTGACCTTGAGCAATCCGCCAGCCTCGGCCTCCCAGAGTGCTAGGATTACAGGCGTGAGCCACCGTGCCTGGCCATAATTATGTGAACAAACTTAACTCTTAACAAGCACATGTTGGCAATGTCTAATATTATCTAATTTTAATGTAGACAAGAAAATAACACTTTATTTCACAATCCTACATATTATATGGTACTACTGAGTATTTATAATTGTTTTTCTGCCATATATAATCATTTCAAGATGATGGGAAAATAAAGAAAACTAAGGAAAGTATGAGTAGACATGTAATCATTTTTGTTTGGATCCTCCTTCCTCAAATGACCTTTTCAACTCACATAAATCTTCTTGAAATTTAAGCAACAGAAATTAATATTTACTTTATTTTTACAAACTTTACAGAATATATGTAGAAAAAAACTAATTGAGTGAATCAGTTTCACTTTATAGTCAAGTCCTATTGCATAAATGCAATAATACAATAAAATGTTGCTTATGTATCTATTTTCTTAATTATATAGAGTATTTGAATCTATGGAAATATATTTATTTCAACATTTTTCTTTTAAAAATAAATTACAGTTAGGTTACCATTCAGGTCTTCTTAAGTACTGTCTTATGGTACTATAACTCAGAAATACCAGGCTTGGTGGTGGCAAAGATTCAAATATTATATACTCACATTTTTAAATCAGGGCAGACACCTGAGACAAAAACTGTCCCCACAGCTGACTACAACAGCTACATGCTGGTCACTCTTTCTTGTCAAGGCTGATTTATTGCCTCCTTGCTGTTCAATTTCACATTTTGTCCTCATCATATCCCTGGCTCATGATCATTCTATGCTGACCCTTGTAGGGCAGGCAGGGAATATTGATAAAACAATTATCTGTTAGCCGTTCATTTGATTTTCCATTTCAATTACGGATTGCACGAGGCAAAAGGAAAAAGATTGCATCATTGATTTTTCTACCTTACAACACTACAGAGTTGCTTTGATGGTTATAAAATGAATGCAACTCAACTATGCTTTTAAAGGTCATATTTTTTGTTTTAGTGTATTTTTTTCAAAGCTTAATGTATGCAACTGTACACATTCTATAAGGAAAAACTACCTTCAAAACCAAGCTAAACTGTTGCACAGGTAAGAAAAAATATGTAAGTAAAAATGCTTCAGATGAGTCAACCATTTCATAGCTGCATCCACATTACACAGTAAAGGACTTCCTGGAAAAGCATACTGGTTTGGGAATTTCCAAGGTTTTCTGAAAGATTTAGGTACAGAGAACATACAAAGCAATCCCTTCAGAAGGACTGGGGGGAAAAAAACAGTTTCCCCGGAATAACGTAGTTACACAGGAACAGTAGTTTGTTCAGTTTCCATAATATGCAAGGAGCACTTTTTAAAGCACATTATACTACTAACCATAACTATGTTTAAACCTCACCTATCTGAAGGGCTGATAATATGCTATTGCTAGCCAGTGATCCAGGACGGTCACAGTCAGAGAGAAATGGTGCTGAACCTACTAAACTTCATTATGGTTCAGCGAATGGTACAGCTCCAGGGGATGTTCACATGGCCGACCTTAAGAAAAGTTCAGCCTTTGATCAAGGTTTAGTGTTCCTGGAGTAGCAATGGTACAGGAAAGGGTTTCCATTTTCTGTGCCATAAGGTGCGGGTGTTGATCTTCTTAAAGCCCCAGAGTTTTCTTCCAAGACTGGATTACACTCAGCAATTAAGGTAATGAACTAGCTGAGGTAACAAAGCATAATGATCTCTTTTGTCCTTTGAATTCTTATGAACTCCACTCATTCACAATAGTCTGGCATGCAAAGCTTTTTCAAACCCTGTACTGCTTAAAACTATGTAAAAATGATTACTTCCATTATGCCTTCATGGTTTGACATTTTTAATTTAAACACCTGTAATATTTAAGCATACTTTTCAGAACCAAAATACCCACTCAAAGAATGCTAACTTACATTCTGGTAATATTTTGACATTCTATATAGTATATTTTAATGCTCGAAAAGATAATGTGATGAATCCATTATAAATATATCAAAATATGTATACCTAGGACTTCTTGATTTTTTTGTTTTTAAACACTAAGATTTTTTAAAAAGGTGGCATTCATTAGTTAAGACAGTCATTTAGACAGCTTATTGCCTGTGTTAACACTTCGAGTTCAATGTGACCTAAAATATGAAGGCAAAAAGATAAATAAAGATCTAAATTATAAAAGAAAACATCTTAAAAAATAGATTCTTTATATTATATTTAATGTATTTTTTCCTGATTGAAAACCTCTTTTAGAAAAAGATTTTATATGGAAATTGCATTTCCTAGAATTTACTGTCGTTTACTTTTATTTTACAAATTTTTAAAAAAACAGCTGGGCACTATTTTTTACATTTTCTCAAATCTTTGCATGTTATAAACCTTTACTACTGCAGATTTTGCTGCTCTCTGATCTTTCATCTTAACACATTTCCAGCCCCAAATTCCACTTCAATCTCACCTCATCTCTCCATACTACATTAACCCCTGGCAATTGCCTTCCAAATGACCCCATTAAGCTGTAATTGCCTCAGCAGGCCTGCACTTTCGCTTGTAATTCTGTACCTCTCATCTCCCAGACGTTCTCTCAGCATCATTTCATGTTCTGGCTCCCTTCACTGAGCTCAGCTTATGACCTCGCTGCACCATGGCCGAAATGACTACTAAAAGCATAACAGAGACGGAATTCCATTACTTATTTTTAAAAGTTCTCTGGTGCCCTAATGTAATATTCTTTCGGGACTGTTGTCAAGGATACCAAGCACCGGCCATTAAAACCTTTTGTTTTCCAAGGCATTCCGTCTTTTATTAATAAATAAAGATAAAGATAATGTGCATCCAGCCGGTGGAAAGTCAGGGTATGTTTGCAATTTTCTCTCTCTATTACAACCTTATTCTGCCCATAATGTTTAGGAAATACAGATAATAGGAAAAAGCCTTTTAAAAATTCTCCATGTGCCCCATATGATCAATCAAACTGGATCCAAAATAATATAGTTAAGAATTAATTAACATACATACATCTATAGGCTTGAGAACCACTCCTTTTAAAATCTTATGTAAATGACACACTCACATTTAAGTAATCAAATGTAGACATTTATATTAGTTTAGAAACAAAATTTGCAATCACTCCATGTTAGAATGTCAGTCTCTTATGGGTGAATGAAATTCCCAGTGGACAGTCTCAGAACAGTAGAACCAAATAACAAGGAAAACCTTATTAAACCCCAACTAGGTTTGTGGATATTTTAGGGAGGCCTGTATTCAGAGAAAAAGGAAAAGAAAATATACCTTAATATTTTAGGATCAGGAAACCAAATAAGTCAATCAAGCACTATAAAAAGTGAAAAGGCCTAATTCCTTTACTGTGAAAGCCAAAGATAGCCTCAGTAACACTCAGTACAAAGCTAGAATTGACATAAAAATGGAAGGGCTGAATTTCGTGTGCAAGAAAGATTTCTTTTCCCCTCATAAACTAAAGATAAAGATTTGAATCATATTTGAAACAAGTTCTAAAAGCAAAACTAGCAAGTTCCAATATAAGTAAAACAAGAAAAAAAATCAGCAATAAAAGGCCTTCATAAAAACAATACAATCAAAAAGGTCACGTAGGAAGCAAAGCCCACAAAATTGGGCATAGATGAGGCCCAGCAAGCAAGCCTTCAAATGGCAGCTGCATGCAAAAGAACTGGGGCAACTAATCCCGATAATCTTGGGTCAATATTGACTTGTTTTACCCTAAACTGTTCTCTCCTAAAAACTGCCTTGCGCGTGTCTCTTTAGTCCTCTCCTACCAATGAATACCATTACGCTAATACACTCTGCTAAGTGCCTCCAGAAAAACATGTTTTTAACTGATGCCGCTATTTTCTGGACTAGACCACATTAAATGCAAAATGAAAACATTGGGTGTGCAGATTTCTCCTTACTGTAATGCTGAGAAAGACTGAATGGAAAGGGGTGAATTCTTTTATGCATGTAATAGTTCAGAAAACTGATATGATGTCAACATGAATGTGTTTTACAATAAAATTGGGTGTCAGAGCCAGAATGGATTCATTGTCTCTGCAGGCCACAGCATAGCCACTGCTGCCTAGAATTGAGTAAAGTTGTCAACTGAACTGATGTTTAGCTTCAGTAAGATGGCCTGAAAGAGAAGTGCTAGCACAAGGAAAACTCACTGAAGCAACTTTTGGCTTTAAGAAACGGCTTATATTTCTAACCTCCATCTTAAGGAGGTCAGTTACTTTGTCATTTGAAGGCAGAAGATAAATTGATACTTCATCAAAACACAGATATAAGTGAAAGTCTTCAAAATTAGAGCCTGAGATACAATATAAGAAAATACATGCTTTCTGAATTACAAATGTCTCATAAAATTATCTCATATTTCAGATATAGTATAGTTTTTTACTCAAACTTTTCATCTAGATTTTTGTTAACAGTGTAACAAAAGCTTCACTGAAAAGCAAAAGCACTGAAGTAAAACTCTTTCTACTGCTCCCCACGAAAATGTTCCACACTAAACCAATACTGTGGTTTACTACATAATGCTTCTGAAATTAACTCCAACATCCAGAACAATTAAAAGAACAACTTAATCTCCCTTGATTCTTTAACCAAGACAATCAAGTCTGCCTATAGTAAAGTAAGCACTGTCCACTCAACAGCATCTGAACAAACACTGGGTGTATGTACTATAGGCATTGTAAGCTCAAGACCAAAACAAGTGATACAACAGTAGAGTTATACTCCAGAGACTTCACTCTTTTCCTGTCTTTTCTGTCACTGAACAAACTGAGGTAAGACAACCCTCCATGGATGAAAGAGCAAAGAGGAAGAAAAATAGAGTGGTTATAAATGTCCTGTTGCAACAGTTACGTACATAAAAATGCAGTCATGCATTTCTCTTCTGCCTACCACATTCCAAGTCCAAGGCAAAAGACATAGTACCTAGGGGGTGCTAGATTAACACAAACAGAAGAATCACCAACATTTCTCCTACCCCCAGAGAACCAAGCATTAGCCAAATCTGATTTTTAATACACAGGGACAAAATATTTGAGTTTTCAACAATGAGAATAAATTTAACTATCTGTACTCATCTAATTACTCAAATAGTTTAGGATCTAAGGCTATGGGTTTAGGATTTGGACAGAACTTGGAAACAAGTCCAAGCTCTACTCCTTAATAACTTGGTGACCTTAGACAAACATATTAAAACCTCTTTGGGCCTTAGTTTTTTCATGTGAAAAGTAGGACTAATCAAACAAACCACAATAAATGCATGTAAAGAGCCTGTCACAGTCCCTAGTACATGGTAAACCCTAATAAATGTTAGTACATAATAATTAAAAAATTATAAATAATAATATCGTTTGATGCTGTATAATAATTGGGATAGTTTAGTCAACACAAATCAAAAGAGTGTGAGACTCTATGGAGACAATAACATAACAGTAACAAACTGAACAACTTAAAATCAAATAAGCAAATAAGTTCACAAAGGAGGTATACCCTGGGTTCAAACTCTTACCTTGAACTCTCTTTATAATGCCCTTTCCAAGGGCAATTCAGTTAGAATGAGATTCAAAAGAAAGAGGAAGAACAAAGACATAACCCTGTAATTTAAATATTTTCAGTCTTTGCCCTTCACTCTACCCATAAAAGAAAAGGAGAAATTCACTCAGAGGATGAGCTATCACTAAGGGATAGAGTGTGTGTAAGGAATCATTAATAAACCCCTAAGAAGCATATATTAGTAATAATATAAAAGCCAAGCAAAAAAGGCCAGAAAAAAGATGCTACCTATTGTTACACATCCTATAAGAAACAATTGCTAAAAAGCCAACATATCAATGATAGCATTATTTGCATTTCACCAGAACACTATTAAATAAATTCACTGTAAGTCATATCTAAAACACAATGGACACATTTCCAGTGCTTTAAAACAAGAACAACAACAAAAACTCCATTCTGGAAAAATTCCTCTTTTATTCCAAAGTTGTTTCTATCCACAGAAGATTCTTCTAGAAGACAGTTTAAACATCAGCATAATACTAGACAAGTCACAATTATTTATCTTCACTATGTTCTTTACTATTTAAGATAAAAAGCCAAAGGACAGGTCTAGCAACATAAAAAGCATAAAAACAATCCCTCTGCTGATACCAACATTTACTAAGAGGCATTTGAATGGCACACTGTCCAAAGTGCTCCCTGAAGCCCAGAAATGAGCACCGCAAGATTGACAGATAACACAACACTGTACTGGTCTGTTAAAGCTTTGCTTAATACTAAGAATCTTAAGCCAGCAAAATTCTTCAAAATGGAGTGTAAACATATCAGAAGTCAGGGCTTCATTATCTCAATTTCATAAACAGGAAAGTTACTGAAGAGATAATCTTGGAATGTCTAAGAATCATATGCCAACAAGACCCCTTTCTCTTATCCTTTCCTCAGTCTGTCATTTCTTGTTGTCCATACAGTGTACACACTTGTATGTTATATAGTCATCCAAAACTAAACATATCTGAAACATCTCCCTTAACTCTCCTAGCAGAGACAGTGGAACTAATATGTTCTCTGGTTTCCATGCTTTTAACCTCCCCATAAATCTTTGACTTTTCTCTCTCCTTCTATCCACATTAAATCTTGCTAATTTTTATTGTGAAGAAGTTACATCAGTTCATCTAGCACAACTGGAGTTTATAACCTAACTATTTGGTAACCAGTGCCTACCTCTAACCTCAAACCTTCCATTTATTCTTCAATTCCTAGAATCTTGTTTCTCAAGAATTATTCTCATTTCATCCTTTGGCAAGGGCAGATAAGTCTCTACTAAAAATAGAAAGAAATTCATTAGCCAACTAAAAATATACTAGAAAAAAAAATTAGTCGGGCATGGTGGCGTATGCCTGTAGTCCCAGCTACTCGGGAGGCTGAGGCAGAAGGATCGCTTGACCCCAGGAGTTTGAGGTTGCTGTGAGCTAGGCAGACGGCAGGGCACTCCAGCCCGGGCAACAGAGTGAGACTCTGTCTCAAAAAAAAAAAAAAAAAAAAAAAAAATTTAGCATTTGTGGAGCACCTATTACATCTGAAGAACACCTAATGTATTCTCTCATTAACACATTCAATCTCACTAAAGCTGTATGTGAGGGCTTCATTCATCATCACCTTGCCTCTGGATTCCTCAAACTTACAACAGTGAAAGAGATTCAACTGGTTGTCACCTCAAAATTATCATTAACAGCAGTAACATATCTATTGAGCATCTTTTGTCTGCAAGGCACTTGGCCATATGCTTTCATGAATAATTTCATTTAATTCTCACAGCTACTCTATGAGGTAAACACTATAATTATCTCCATTTTAGAAATTATAAAAGTGAGACACAGAAAGGTTATTAAGTTACTTACTCAAGGCAAACTAGCTAGAAAGTAGTGAAACTGGGACCCAAACCCAGGTCTCTGTGACCCCAAAGCCCATATTCTGAACCATTCCTCTTTAGTGTACGTTAAGCTCCACCAAAAATCCCCATCTTAAGTACTGCCTTCACTTTTTCCTCTATCTTGGCAAAAACTTGCTATCACTTCCCTAGAAATTCTAACACATCCCCCTCAAAAATTTAATTTTCTTTCTGCCTTCAAAATTCCACTTCATTCTTCTCATTTTATAAAACCTTCCTACATTAGTACCATGTATTTCTAGCCTAGATAGTACCAGCCACCATTCCTGGCCTTTGTTCTCTCCAAATGTTTAGTACTTTAGTACAAAGAGCTAGCTAGTGTTATCTATGTGTATTTTTGTCACTTGACACTAGGAGAAACCAATTCAATCTTGTAAAGAACGAAGAACAGCAAGTTGCAACATGAGCAACCAACAGACAATTATATTTATGTAGATAACTTGGTTATACCCTAAGAATGTGATTTGACAGGAGATACTTCGTCTTCTTGAAAAGTGTATCTTCTTATCATTGCCATTTATGGTCCAAATCTTCTTGCCTACCAAAATATACCTAGAGTTCCTGCTGATACCAAGGAGCAGCAAGTTGAGTAACTACAAATGGGAAACAGTTTGTAGTTTAGTGTAGCAATTGTTCATATGGATTGCAAAGGTTTCTTTAAAATTGTGAGAGCAAGAATCCATTGTCCCAAGTGGACTTAGAAAATAAAGGGAAAACAAAGGAAGAAAGAAAGGATGAAGTACAGTCTGTTTTTCCTCATAGTACCAAAGACATGGCATTGGCTCTGTTGTTGTTTCCATCAACCATTTCAACAGAGCAGTGCCAACCTAGAATACACCATTTGGGTGCTATCTTTGAGAAAAACATAACAAAACAAAGACTAAAAATTATTGAGGCCTTCACTATTTGGAAAAGTAAACTGCAAAACAGCTCAAAATGGCTCTTTTTTAACCTCTATTAGTACCACTTAGATTCCTTTTAAAGTATATTTTCATTTTAACATTTTTAATATAGGGTCACATAGTTCAAAATGCAAAAAGCACATCTTGAAGTCTCCTTCCTATTCCTGATCCCAAACAACTTGTTCTCCTCCAGAGGCAAATAGTGTCGTATTTCTTGTGCATCCTTCTGGAAATATTTTATATATTTCCACACAAAAAAATAAGTACACATTTCTATTATTTTTCCTGTATCAGACACACATATGCATAATACACATGCATAATACATAACTTACCATTCTGTACCTTAACTTTCTGACTTAGCATATCTTGGAAACTGGTTCTATGTTAGGGTATACAGAGCTTCATCATTCTCTTAGACAGGCTATATAATAGCATTACATTGATTGGAAGTAACATAATTTAACCAGCCCCTTACTAATGAACATTTAGATTGTTTCCAAGCTTACACTAGTCTAACCAATGCTACAAGTATCTTTGAACATATACAACAGTTCATGCAAATAAGTATGAAGGCTAAATTCCAAGAATTGCAATTGTTGGGTCAAAGGATTATAACATTTAAAAATTTGACAGATATTGCCAAACTGCCATCAAAGAAAGGTTGTACCAATTTACATTCCCCCTGGCAATTTGTAAAAATCTCTATACTCCTTTCCATCACACTTTTATCATATTTTTTGATCTTTGCCAATCTGATGGATAAAAAATGGCAGCTCAGTGCAGTTTTACTTTGTTTTGACTCTTGAAAGTCAGCAGGATGTAGTGGTTAAGAGTGTAGGCTCTGGGGCCATCTCCTTGCTCTGCCAATCACTTGGAGCTGTGCATCCCTGGGCAGATCACTTAACCTTTGTGTCTTCACTTCCTCCTAAGTTAATTGAGGATATTTATTAATATACTCCCATTTCAAACATTCTTGTGAAAATAAGATGAGTTAATACTGATGACATGCTCAGAATTCTGCCTGGTACATAGTAAAAACTCAATAAACGGTAGCTGTCATTTTTTTATCTTATTTTGAGCAAGTAGGACTTTTTTCCACATTTAAGAGTTATTTGTGGCCGGGTACAGTGGCTCACGCCTGTAATCCTAGCACTCTGAGAGGCCGAGGCAGGCGGATCGCTCCAGGTCAGGAGTTCAAAACCAGCCCGAGCAAGAGCGAGACCCCGTCTCTACTGTAAATAGAAAAAAATTAATTGGTCAACTAAAAATATATAAAAAAAATTAGCCGGGCATGGTGGCGCATGCCTGTAGTCCCAGCTACTTGGGAGGCTGAGGCAGAAGGATTGCTTGAGCCCAGGAGTGTGAGGTTGCTATGAGCTAGGCTGGCGCCATGGCACTCACTCTAGCCCAGGCAACAGAGTAAGACTCTGTCTCAAAAAAAAAAAAGTTATTTATATTGCCTTTCCTGTTAACTATCTCTTCATTTCTTTTGTCCATGTTTAATGGGCTTAGAATCCTGAATATACAGAACTGCCATAAATCACTAAAAATACACAACAAACATAATAGAAAAACAGGCAAAAGGTTTAAATATTTGAAATATTTAAATAAAAGATTCACATATTTAAAAAATAATTGTTCCATTGTAAGTCTTGACCACTATCACATCAACATATCACCCTAAAAACCTGTTGAAAACTGACACTTTTGGAAAGTTTTTGTATTCCCTCTCCAGCCACATTTCTCAGTCTCAGCTCATATTTTTTTTTCTCTCATAGAAACCCAACCAGACTACTCTTTCTAAAGTCTACCCCTACCCAAGTCAATACTTTATAACATTTAACATGCTCTGAAATTATTCTATTTCTTGACTTATTGTCTATCTCCCTGCACCTAATTGTATGTTCTTTGAGAGCAACATATTTGTCAGCCATGTACACTGCTGTATTCCTAGCACCTAGAAAAATCTCTGGCTCAGAGAAAGCAGGCAGAACTGTTTATCCAATTGAGGGTATTACTAAAAGTTAAACTGAAATTGGAACCCTCATATAGTGCAGGTAAGACTAGAATACGGTACAGCCAATTTGGAAAAAAGTCTGGGAGTTCCTCAAAGGTTAAACACAGAGTTACCATATGACCCAGTAATTTCAGTCCAAGGTATATACCAAAGAAAAAAGAAAACAAGTCCAGATAAAAACTTATGCATGAATATTCATAGCACTATTATTCAACATAGCCAAAAAGTAGAACCCATTGTCCAAAGTGGACAACTCAAATGTCCATCAACTGATGGATATTTAATAAAATATCATTCAACAAAAAATTCCTCTGCAACAAAAAGAAATTAAGTGCTGATACATGCTAAACACGGAAGAACCTTGATAACAGCATGCTAAGTGAATAAAACCAATCACAAAAGACCACATATTATATGATTCTATTAATAAGAAATGTCAAGAATAGGCAAATATATAGAGACAGAAAGTAGGGTGATTGAGAGGAAATGGGGAGTGATTGCTAATAAGTATGGAGTTTCTTTGGGGGTGATGAAAATGTTCTAAAATTGTGATGGTTGCACAATTCTGTGAATATGCTAAAAAATTTTTGACCTGCCCACTTCAAGGGGATGATTGTATGGTAAGTGATAGGCTTCAATAAAGCTGTTATTTTTAAAAAGTTAAACTGAACAAAATATAAACTGAATTCTGATACATGATACCCAAAGAATGGAGACATCATTATTTCTTTGCTGGAACTAACACATGGAAATGGGGAAGAAAAGAATGGGAAGAGAAAAGGAACAAATAAAAATCACTTTCTTTGAACTGCTAAAATCATTCTATTGTCTAAAAAGATTATCAACCCATAGATGATCCATTCTTTTTTTTTTTTCTTTTGAGACAGACCCTCGATCTGTCACCCAGCCTAGAGGCTCACATGCAGTGACGTGATCGTAGGTCACTGAAACCTCAAACTCCTGGGCTCAACAATCCTCCTGCCTCAGCCTCCAAAGTAGCTGAGACTATAGGTGTGTACCACCATGCCCAGCTAATCTTTTCTATTTTTAGTGGAGATGGGGTCTTGCTCTTGCTCAGGCTGGTCTCAAACTCTTGAGCCCAAGCAACCCTCCTACCTTGGCCTCCCAGAGTGCTATGATTAAAAGGCATGAGCCACCATGCCCGGCCTCCCATTTCATTGGTTTTTTCTTCTCCAAAAATAGGGGCTGATCTAGAACTGTAAAACATTTGCCTTATTTCCTTTCATCCAAAGCTCTCCTTATACACTTTATCTCTAGCAAAAGTGGAACCAGATCTGTACGCACTATCACTCTGCAAGCCGAACACTGCTATCTCAGGATAACATCAAGACAGGAGCAGAGACCAAGAAAAGCAAATTTTCATTTGTGAGTTATAACACTGATGAGAGCAGCAGGACCATGTTCTAACTATGCAACACCATTCTGGTACTTTCCTAGTAATCTGGAAGCCACATACATTTGATGGTATTAAGAGCTCTATTTCTTTCATCTTTAATCATCATTTTCAATCTCTTAAGCTACTGTTTTACAAAATAACTTAAGTCCTTTTATAGATGTTCTGTAGTCAGTACAAGTTGTTTTAAGAGCATTAACCTAGTTTAGACAAAGTTGATTTGTATCTTACTCCCCCAACCTAAAACTTTTTTAAAGTATCCTGACAGCTGCCTTTGAGAGAAAACATGTTACAAAAAGTTCCTAGAGAGGATACTGGTACTTTCAGATGTGAGTTGGCCAACCTCCTCATTTGCCAGCAAATTAATAAACTCCTCTCCTCTTCAAACCACTTGTCTTTGTTCTGATGCAGCCTCGGGGACAGATGCCAAACTTTTGGTAACAGAATTTGGCATTCCTGGGTGGGTGCTCATCAGCACCGGGGTGGAATGGCACCCCACAACTGCTAGAAGAGGCAGGGAGCAGCCCTGGGTCAAAGCCGTGGTATAGGAGCAACTTCTTTTTGAGGTGAAAAAGCAAGGGACAGTCCCAGCAGGTGCATGAGCCAGTTTTAGCTCCAGGGAACTCC